>JAJOOH010024403.1:0-10445 GCA_029582605.1 Solanum gracilifrons | reverse complement strand
GAAGAAGAAGAAGAAGAAGAAGAAGAAGAAGAAGAAGAAGAAGAAGAAGAAGAAGAAGAAGAAGAGGAAGAGGAAGAAGAAGAAGAAGAGGAAGAAGAAGAGGAAGAGGAAGAGGAAGAGGAAGAAGAAGAGGAATAAAAAGAGGAAGAAGAATAGGAAGAAGAAGAGGAAGAAGAGAAAGAAGAGGAAGAAGAAGAGGAAGACGAAGAGGAAGAGGAAGAGGAAGAGGAAGATGAAGAGGAAGAGGAAGATGAAGAGGAGGAAGAGGAGGAAGAAGAGGAAGAGAAGGAGGAGGAAGAGGAGGAGGAAGACGAGGAGGTAGAAGAAGAGGAAGAAGAAGAGGAAGAGGAGGAAGAAGAGGAAGAAGAGGAAGAGAAGAGGAGAAAGAGGAGGAGGAGGAGGAGGAGGAGGAGGAAGAAGAAGAAGAAGAGGAAAAAGAGGAAGAAGAGGAAGAAGAGGAATAAGAAGAAGAAGAAGAAGAAGAAGAAGAAGAAGAAGAAGAAGAAGTAGAATAGAGGGAGGAAGAAGAGGAAGATAAAGAAAACTAATAGGGGGAAGAGGAGAAGGAAGAGGAGGAGGAGGAAGAAGAGGAAGAGGAGGAAGAGAAGGAGGAGGAGGAAGAAGAGGAAGAGGAGGAAGAGAAGGAGGAAGAAGACGAAGAGGAGGAAGAGAAAGAGGAGGAAGAGGAAGAAGACGAAGAGGAAGAAGAGGAAGAGGAGGAAGAGGAGGAAGATGGAGAGGAAGAAAAGTAAGAGGAAAAAGAAGAAGAGGAAGAAGAAGAATGAGGAAGCTAGGGCAGAATTCCTCCATTGTTGCAAGATTTTGTGAGGGCTTTGAATCAAGGTATATTAGCTTATTCATCTATGTATTTTTCCATCCATAGATGCCCCTATATTTCCCCCAATTGTGAAGACTAAACCCAATTCTAACTAGGGTTTCTTCCTATGATGTGGGTAGAGTTGAGTATGATTCCAATTGAGTGGATAGTACTTGTTTATGATTGTTTTAGTATTGATTCATGATATTATGATGATATTACATGGTTTCCATGGTTATATCTAGTCTAGTTGATGAAATTAAATTATGTGGGTTTATGTCATGAGAGGTGAAATTGAGGATTCATAGGTAATCTTCTAAAATTGATGTTATGAGTAGTAATTGTTCAAGAATAGAAACATGTAAATATGAATTGAACTAGAATAAAGTATATATGATGGATTATGACTAGTAAAGCTTTATAATGAACCTTTATGATGAATTTTGACTAGAATCACTTAGTAATGAAGAATGTGATTAGAATACATTTAAATTTAGGTATGAATGAAGAAGGTAAGAAGTAAAGCTTTGAGAGTAAGGCTTGTAGTCATGAATTTTGAATTACTAGAGCTTTGGGAGTAAAGTTAATGTGATGAATAGAAGTTTAATAGGTAGAATTGTGGTGAAAGGCCTATACTCACCTAACCTACCTTATATATGCTTGAATGCATGAAGTGATAGAATCACTTAAACATGGATGGATTGCCAATGACATTCTTCCATGAGACATGCATGTTAAGCAAGGCTTAATAGTGAATCTTGGGGTGTATGCTTGGCCCCAAGTGGATATTAACTATGAGATGGAGTGTCACACAAGGTAGGGTCCGGGCTCCAAGTTGAAAGGAGAACCACACCTAGTTGATCTTAGGACTATCCAAAGTAAAGGAGGAACTCTTACATAGTAGAGTGTGGGTTTTCCCAAAGTTAGGTCTCATGAGATAGAAGCCTTCACATAGTGGAGTTAAGGTTTCTAGTAGCAATATCCATATCCAATGAACTACGACATACTTGAAGAAGTATCTCGAAGTGTTCAAAAGCATTAATGGACTTAGACATGCTTAAAGAAGTATCTCATAAGGTCAATATTAATAATGAACTTAGACATGCTTAAAGAAGTATTTCATAGGGTTCAACCAAATAATGAACTAAGATGTGCTTAAGGAAGTACCTCATTCTGGTCTAAGGTTTAAAGAGAGGGACTAGTTTCCAACTAAGAAGTATGAGTATGAGGACCTAAAAGCGGTACTTAGTATGAATGGTATTATAGGATGACATTCATGCATTGCACAAGTATGACTTAAGGTTATTCAATAAAATGTTCTCTTATATGAATTTTGCTTAGATAGATTGTGCTAAAGTTGCCTTCCTAGTTAGTATTGGCTAAAGGTGAGAGATTTGTAACATCCCAGAAACTAGTGAGTTGAACTAGTGTGTTGTAGAGTCTTCTAGTTGAGTTTTGGAGTGTTGTATGAGAGTTAAAACTCATAGGAATGACTCCCGTAGTTAGAATGGCATGTTTAGGGGTTAAACGTCCGGGTACGACTCCCCAAGGACCACCTGAGGGATCCGTGAGGAGTACCCCAAAACAGTCCCCACAAGCTGTCAAAAATGGTTAACCACGGTTGGCCATTCACGGCCAGTAGATCAACCTATGCCCCGTCGGTTATGTGCGTAGGTCAGGCCTGAGTTGGCTTGAAACATATGAGCCTCAGTTCCAAACCACGGACCCAAACCACGTCCAGTCAACCCATCCTTGGTCCGTGGATGGGGATTCGTGAATGCTGCCAGTAATTTAGTTTTAAGTGAGAAGTTGAGGGTTATTTTAGGGGTTAGGAGGGGCGATTAGTTAGTTAATTAAACTCCTATAAATATTTAATAGACCCTAAACTAATCAATTTAACTCATTCATCTAAAGAACCCAAAACTCTCTCCAAAAATCATCTCTCTAGAATAGAAAAAGAAGAAGAATGGAAGAGGGCAGCAACTTAGCGTAGTTTTACCCATTTATTCAAGCTTTTTTTAGGGCTTTGATTGAAGGTATGTGAATCTTAATCATCCATGGGTTCTTCCACCCATGGGGTCCCAGAGTTTACCCTACTTGTGAAATCAAAAGCCCATTCTAGCTAGGGTTGTGCTTGCATTATGGGTGGGGTTTGGATGTGATTCCAATCCAGTGGATAACATCCAATTATTATTGATTTAGATTTGTTTAGTCATAATATGATGAATTCATGTTATTTCTATGATGAACACTAATCTAAATTGATGAATGTGATCATTGTGGGTTTATGCCATTAGAGGCAACGTTGCAGGTTCAAAAGTGATCTTCCTAAATCAATGTCTTGAATACTAATTGATCATAGTTAGGTCATATAATAATGAATTGAGCTAGACTTGATTGAATAGGGAGGATCTTGACTTGTAAAGTTAGAATTGAACCTTTATGATCAAGTATGACTATAATCACCTTCTAATGAACAATGTGATTGAATAGCTTTTAATTTAGACATGGATCATGACAGAATGAAGTTCAGCTTGAAAGTAGGGCTTGTAGCCATCATTGTTAGGTCTTTAGGGGTAAAGTCGATATGAGGTGATCTTGAATGAGTATTCTCTTTCTCTTATACACTTAGACATGAATATGCTAGAAGATTCAAGTTCTCTCACATAGAAGGATTCTAGGTTGACTTAATAACCTAAAATAAATCAAATCATGGTAGATTAGAATAGCTTGAAGTTGTGATATATTATCCCTTCTTGTGTAGCTTGACTTGGTAAGATAAGACCAAGATATGATAGCTTGGAATGGAGGATTTACACTCTCCTAAGGATAGCTTGGCTTAGCATTGTAGGATGCATGAAAAGAGTAGCATGAGTTAGTCATGGTAGCCTAGTATTGAGTATTTATACTATCCTATGGGTAGCTTGAACTAGCATTGTTAAGATGCATTCATGGTAGCTTGACTTGGTTTGGCCAAGAATATTTCATGGTAGCTTTAGGATCGAGGACTTATACTCTTCTAAGGGTATCTTAGGATTGAGGATCCATACTCTCCTAAGGGTAGCTTGACCTTGCATTGTAAGATGCATTTAAAGGATAGCTTGAGTTAGGTTAGTCATGATAGCTTGGGTTTGAAGACTCATACTCTCCTAAGAATAGCTTAGGGTTGAGAAACATACTCCCTTGTGGATAGCTTGCATTTGTATTCTAGCACACTTGTAAGGGTAGTATGACTTAGTTGGTTTAGGACTATTTCATGGTAGCTACGATAGGGCACTTGTACCTTTCGTAGAGTAGCTTGGACTTGCATGTTAGTGTGCCTTCCAAGGTATTTATCTTAGCTTAACCTAGTTATGTTAGTAAGATGATAGCATAGTCTAGCCTACTAGGGGGTTATTCCTTGGTAGCCTTGAATTGAGAAGTAGAGTTCATTCATGGGTTATGACTTGGCTAGTACTAAATAGAGAAGTACCTTATATGAAAAGAGGCAAATAGAATAGAGGGACTAGACCCCAACTAGGGAACATTCATGGTAGTCTAAAGAAGTACTTAGTGTGGGTAGTACTATGGGATGCTATCAATACATGGCATAAGTATGACTTGGGGCTAGTTGTGAAGGGTTCTCTTATGTAGTATGACTTAGCTTGGGTTGTTGCCATAGTTTCCTTCCAAGATATGATTGACTAAGGTGGTAGTTCCTTTGTCCTTATGAAGTAAGATATTAAGTAAGACCAAAGTAGGGTGAATATGACTAAGATGGCTTCAAGGTTATGCTTAGTGTGAAGGGTAGTGTGGGATACCTTTCATGCATTGCACAAGTGTGTCTTGAGGTTACTTGAAAGTATGGTGGCCTTATGGTAGAAAGACTTATGACTTAACCATGCACATAGACTATGATTAAGATAACTAAAAAAGGGATACTTGGCTTGGGTGGTATTATGGGATGCTCTACATACTTTGCACTTGTATGCTTTTGAGGTTACTTGAGAATGGTGCTATTATGGTATGGATGACCAAGGGTCTATTATGCTTGTATGATTATGACTTGTCTCCTATGCTCATTAACTTTGTTTTATGTTGACTTATGTTTATATGATGCTTATGTTGGAGACCATGATGTGACTATGATGATTATGCTATGAATATGAGCTTATGTCTTATGTTGACTAACCATTTGAGATGCTCTTATGATGTTGTGCTAGTTTTCATACTTAGTACATTTTGTACTAACGCATATTACCTACATTCTAACCAAATGTAGGGTCTTGGAGATTTGAGTTGCTTTGGAGGGTAGGTTTCAAGGATCTAGAAGAGTTGAAGATCTTGGTGAGTCCTCATAGCTTCGAGGATAACATCCACTTACCTTTATCTCATTTCATTATGTTTGTTAGACTTTGTATGTGCTGCGTCCCAAAGACTTTTATTCTTGAGTTTAAATAGATGGTTTGAGAGAAAGGTTTTTGGAAGACTTTCAATTGTTGCTTTTATGAAATATGATTTCGATTGTAAAAGTTTTAAATTGTTCCATATTTTCAATTCTATTATCTATGTTATGCTGCAAAAGGCTTGTATTAGACCCCTTCGGGGTCGAGTACGCCGTGTTACATCTAAGGGGTACCCCTGGGTCGTGATAAACTTGATATCAGAGCATAAGGTTTTGTGATAAATTTTAGGATTGTCTCAAACCACGTCTGGTAGAGTCTTGTTCATGGGTGTGAGTCGCGACACGTTTTATGAATAAGAGGCTATTGGATGCTTAGGAAACTTCACTTCTTCATTCTCTTAGTCGTGCCATAGAGTTTGGCTTTAGTAGGCCCTTCTTCTAATCCGTGCCCATTGTTTTTCAGGGTATGGTGAACACAAGGGCTAATTCTAGGGGTAAAGAGGAAGGCAATGTGGAGCAAGAGGTTCCTCCCCAAGTTCCACCTTAAGCTCCAAATGACCCTCCAATTGGGAATGCCACTCTTGAAGAATTTAGGACTTCTATGCAACTATTGGCTCAATCCTTGACGGCGCAAATCAATAGAGAGGTGGTGGATCCGGCAAACCCTATAGGAGGTATGAGTGCTTATCAGGTGAGAGAGTTTTTAAGAATGAACCCTCCGGAGTTCTATGGCTCCAAAGTGGAAGAAGATCCAAATGGGTTCATAGAGGAGGTTTATAAGATGCTAGCAGTCATGGGGGTGTCTTCTATTGAGAAAGCGGAACTAGCCGCCTATCAATGGAAGGACGTTACCCAAATTTGGTATGAGCAATGGAAAGATAGTAGGACGATAGTAGCGGGCCCCATAGAGTGGGAAACTTTTAAGTCGAAATTTCTAGATAGGTTCTTTCCCCGGGAGTTGAGGGAAGCCAAATTGGGAGAATTCATCAACCTCAAGCAAGGTAGTATGAGTGTTAAGGAGTACTCTTTGAAATTCATCCTTTTGTCTAAGTATGCTCCAAGCTTGGTACCTAGTCCAAGGGATTTGATGAATAGGTTTATGACGGGGGTGTCCAATTTGGTAGAAGAAGAATGCCATATGGCAATGCTTGTTATGATATGGATATATCACGTCTTATGGTGTTTTCCCAACAAATAGAATAATCAAAACTCAAGAATGAGAGGGCTAGAGAAAGGAAGAGGTCTAGGGTGGATGATGATAAGTCATTTCAATATGGGTCCGATGGACATGGTCGTTCTAGAAATTGACAAAAGTTTTTCGGACAAGGTTCTCCTAATGCTCCTAAGCATAAGGATGAGAAGGTGTCTACCCTAGGCCACAAGGGATAAGTAATGAGTCCCTATGGCCCTCTTGTGCTAGGTGTGGTAAGAGGCATAAGGGTAGGTGTTTAGCCGATAGAGAAGATTGCTTTAGTTGTGGTGAGAATGGCCACATGATGAAAGATTTCCCTAAGGCTAAGGTTACAAGAAGAGAAGGCAAGCAAGTTGCCTCTAGTAGTGGAGAAGTGGAGCCTCAAAGGAAGAATAGGTTTTATGCTCTCCAATCTAGAGAATATCAAGAGTGATCTCCTCATGTCCCTTCCGGTATGTGTTTTATGCTTTAGTAAAATTTCCATATATCTTGTCTTTTGTGACTTGTTATGTTGGATTTGAAGTTGTTTTTAGTATGCATGATGTTTAGAAAAGTTTATGTAGGCTTACTCCCAAGTGAGGGATAGTATGTCCTATCTAGTAGGGTTATTGTGTGCCTTATGTGTTACCATTATTTCCTTATATGCATGTTCTTGAAAATGCTTAGGTCTTGTTAGAAATGATATATATGCTTGGTTTGTCTCATGAGCTAGTGCCTTGAATAGAATGGCATGTAGGCTTCATGAGTTGATTTTGAGCATGCCTAGTTTGTGGAATTTAAGTTTCCTCTTTGATTATGTGAATTAGATGTAGTGCATGCATAATGGGCTACTAAGTGAGAGTTTAGACTTTAAGAAGTATTTAAAGTGTCATTCGAGGACGAATGTTCCCAAGTGGGGAAAATGTAACACCCCGAAAACTAGTGAGTTGAGCTAGTGTGTTGTAGAGTCTTGTAGTGGAGTTTTGGAGTGTTGTATGAGGGTTAAAACTCATATAAATGACTCCCATACTTTGAATGACATGTTTAGGGGTTAAACATCCGGGTACAACTCCCCAAGGACCACCCGAGGGGTCCTTGAGGAGGACCCCAAAACAGTCCCCAAAAGCTGTCAAAAATGGTGAACCACGGTTGGCCATTCACGGCCAGTAGATCAACCTACGCCCCGTAGGTCATGGGAGTAGGTCAGGCCTGAGTTATCCTGCAACATATGAGCCTCAGGTCCAAACCATGGACCCAAACCACGTCCAGTCAATCCATCCACGGTCCGTGGATGGGGATTCGTGAATGCTGCCAGTTTTTGGTAATTTAGTTTTAAGTGAGAAGTTGAGGGGTAGTTTAATAATTAGTTTAGGAGTTAGGAGGGGCGATTGGTTAGTTAATTAACCTCCTATAAATAGTTAATAGACCCTAAACTAATAACTTTAACTCATTCATCTAAAGACCCCAAAACTTTCTCCAAAAATCATCCCTCTAGAATAGAAGAATAAGAAGAAGAAAAGAGAAGAGGGAAGCAACTTAGGGCGATTTTCCCCATTGATTCAAGATTTGTTTGGGCATTTTATTGAAGGTATGTTAAGCTGAATAATCCGTTGGTTCTTCCACCCATGTAGCCCCCATAGTTTACCCCACTTGTGAAATCAAAAACCCCATTCTAGCTAGGGTTGTGCTTGCATTGTGGGTAGGGTTTGGATGTGATTTCAATCTAGTGGATAACATCCAATTATGATTTATTTATTTTTGTTTAGTGATATTATGATGAATTCATGTGATTTGTATGATGAACCCTAATCTAAATTGATGAATGTGATCATTGTGGGTTTATGCCATTAGAAGAAAAGTTGAAGGTTCAAAAGTGATCTTCCTAAATCAATGTCTTGAATACTAATTGATCATAGCTAGGATCATCTATTCATGAATTGAACTACACTTGATTGAATAGGGAGGATCTTAACTTGTAAAGTTAGAATTGAACCTTTAAGATCAAGTATGACTAGAATCACCTTCTAATGAACAATGTGATGGAATAGCTTGTAATTTAGACATGGATCATGATAGAATGAAGTTAAGCTTGAAAGTAGGGCTTGTAGCCATCATTGTTAGGTCTTTAGGGGTAAAGTCGATATGAGGTGATCTTGATTGAGTATTCTCTTTCTCTTATACACTTAGACATGAATATGCTAGGAGATTCAAGTTCTCTCACATAGAAGGATTCTAGGTTGACTTAATAACCTAAAATTAATCAAAGCATGGTAGATTAGAATAGCTTGAAGTTGTGATATATGATCCCTTCTGGTGTAGCTTGACTTGGTAAGAGCTTGACTTGGTTTGGCCAAGACTATCTCATGGTAGCTTTAGGATCGAGGACATATACTCTCCTAAGGGTAGATTAGGATTGAGGATAAATACAAACCTAAGGGTAGCATGACCTTGCATTGTAAGATGCATTTCAAGGATAGCTTGAGTTAGGTTATTCATGGTATCTTGGGATTGAGGACTCATATTCTCTTAAGGATAGCTTAGGGTTGAGAATCATACTCCCCTATGGATAGCTTGAATTTGTATTTTAGCACACTTGTAAGGGTAGCATGACTTAGTTGGTTTAGGACTATTTCATGGTAGCTAGGATAGGACACTTGTACCTTCCCTAGAGTAGCTTGGACTTGCATGTTGGTGTGTCTTCCAAGGTAGTTAGCTTAGCATAACCTAGTTATGTTAGTAAAATGATAGCATAGTCTAGCCTATTAGGGGTTATTTCTTGGTAGCCTTGAATTGAGAATAGACTTCATTCATGGGTTATGACTTGCCTAGCACTAAATAGAGAAGTACCTTATATGAAAAGAGGCAAATAGAATAGAGGGACTAGACCCCAACTAGGGAACATTCATGGTAGTCTAAAGAAGTACTTAGTGTGGGTAGTAGTATGGGATGCTATCAATACATAGCATAAGTATGACTTGGGGCTAGTTGTGAAGGGTTCTCTTATGTAGTATGACTTAGCTTGGGTTGTTGCCATAGTTTCCTTCCAAGATATGATTGACTAAGGTGGTAGTTCCTTTGTCCTTATGAAGTAAGATATTAAGTAAGACCAAAGTAGGGTGAATATGACTAAGATGACTTCAAGGTTATGCTTAGTGTGAAGGGTAGTGTGGGATACCTTTCATGCATTGCACAAGTGTGTCTTGAGGTTACTTGAAAGTATGGTGCCCTTATGGTAGAAAGACTTATGACTTAACCATGCACATGGACTATGATTAAGATAACTAAAAAGGGATACTTATCTTGGGTGGTATTATGGGATGCTATTCATGTTTTGCACTTGTATGCTTTTGAGGTTACTTGAGAATGGTGCTATTATGGTATGGATGACCAAGAGTCTATTATGCTTGTATTATTATGACTTGTCTTCTATGCTCATTAACTATGTCTTATGTTAACTTATGTTTTTATGATGCTTATGTTAGAGACCATGATGTGACTATGATGATTATGCTATGAATATGTTATTATCTCTTATGCTTATGTCTTATGTTGACTAACCATTTGAGATGCTCTTATGATGTGACTATGATGATTATGCTATGAATATGTTATTATCTCTTATGCTTATGTCTTATGTTGACTAACCATTTGAGATGCTCTTATGATGTGACTATGATGATTATGCTATGAATATGTTATTATCTCTTATGCTTATGTCTTATGTTGACTAACCATTTGAGATGCTCTTATGATGTGACTATGATGATTATGCTATGAATATGTTATTATCTCTTATGCTTATGTCTTATGTTGACTAACCATTTGAGATGCTCTTATGATGTGACTATGATGATTATGCTATGAATATGTTATTATCTCTTATGCTTATGTCTTATGTTGACTAACCATTTGAGATGCTCTTATGATGTGACTATGATGATTATGCTATGAATATGTTATTATCTCTTATGCTTATGTCTTATGTTGACTAACCATTTGAGATGCTCTTATGATGTGACTATGATGATTATGCTATGAATATGTTATTATCTCTTATGCTTATGTCTTATGTT
>JAJOOH010024402.1:0-12174 GCA_029582605.1 Solanum gracilifrons | reverse complement strand
CTTACCATCCTTTCCAAGCCACAATCACCATCCTTAATTCTCCATAATACCACAATAGAATAACATAGATAATAGTAGAATTTAGCTATACAATACAAGCTAAACATAATCCAATAATCAGCATAAAGACTAATTCACTATTTGCCCATTCAAGGCTCAAATCTCATATCCTTCAATTCAACATCAATTCTTCACAATTCAACATATATAATACCATATATGAACAGCCCATACCATACTAAACACAATTCTATAATCATCTACTAAAAATCAATACACCCACTTTATGGTGAAATTTAGAGAATTTGAGAAAACATGGGTTCATGGAGATTTCTTTCTAAAAACCATTAATAATCATTAATAACAATATAAATCATCATTTAAAACCTTTTTATGCAAGAACCCATGCTAGAATCGAAATTAGGACTCTAGGATTTTTGAAGAACTTTGAAAATACTTTGAATTAGCTCTTTGATTGAAAAAGGAATCAAAGATAAAGAGTCCCCATACCTTAATATTGAAAAAGCCCACTAAATTCAATGAAAGAAGCCTCCAATTTGAAACCCTAGTTCTTCACCCTTCTTCTTCCTTGAACTTGAGAGAAATATTTGAGAGAGGGAATGATTTTGGAAATTCTAATTGAAGTGACTTAAATGAAAGAATTTGGTCAAAAAGGGGCTTTATAATTGCTAGGAAAAGCAAAGAATAATAAGAACTCAACTTAGGAAAAGAATTAAGGAACCACAAAGTTAAACTTAAAAGTGTTCACTAAACCCGGCTAAACTCGTCCTTTTGGACAGTGCTTCACTATTTCGGGAATAACTTTTTTCTCCAAGGTCGGAATTGGGCAACCTCGGTGGCGTTGGAAAGAGGACTCAGAGACCTTTAATTGGATAGGTAAAGGTCCACCTAATTCATTTTGAGCTAAATGATATGACCATTTAAAGTTGACCCTTACAACTCACTAGTTCAAATGACTAGTTTCCGGACGTCACGGTCATTTCTCATCATTTCATCAAGTTCTCAACTCTAAACTCACAAGTGAGGCTCTAGTTTCACTAGTTCATTTTTAGGGTCGTTACAGACAGAGTTGGAACGCCGACAGGTCAGGACTATCGATGAAGCCATCACGCAGGTCAAAGCTTTGACAGACTTCAGGCATGAAAAGCCCGATAGAGCCATAGGAGAGAAAGTGAGAGTAGTCATGACCGTAGTGGGGGAGATCGTGGCAAAGTCGAGGACCAGAGGCCACACCCCAAGATCATGATGCCTATAAATCCGATGGCAAGAATTCTGGATGTCATGGCGACACGGAGAGAAAGGCAGAAACTGCCAAAAGAAATGGTTGCTACATATGTGGTGGGCTGCATGGCTATGCTAGGTGCCCTGAACTGAAGAGCCTTGGTGCTATCCTGTGAGAACGAAAAGAAGAGGAAGCACAGGAACAAGGTCAAGATGCAGAGACGACGCAGTTAGGCTTGATAGGTCTATGCGGAGCCATCACGAAGCAGCCAGAGAAGCCAAGAGGATACGGCGCGCAGTATGTCGACCTCATGATTAATGGAAGACCCATTTGTGCTATGGTCGACACGAGCGCAGAGGTCAATATCATGACCAAAAAAGCAGCAACAAGGTTGGGGATGAGTTACAGACCAAGTAACGCTCAACTCAGGACGGTCAATGCACCACTGACTCATGTGAACGGAGTCGCGCATGGAGTAAGCATCACGCTAGGCGAGTGGCAATGTAAGACCAACTTCACTGTCGCTCCTTTAGACGTCTTCGATATCATTCTAGGGCAGGAGTTCTTCCAAGAGTGCCACACGGTGATAGACCCTTACCTCCAACAACTTCTAGTCATAGAGCAAGGAGGATCATGTATGGTGCCCCTGGTTAAGGTACCGAAGATGGAAGAACAAGTTCGTCTAACAGCCATGTAGCTCTTAAGAGGCCCTAAAAAGAAGAGTCAGCGTTTATAGACACCATTGCAAGTTTGAAAGAAGACAAAGGTGCAAAAAGGTCCTTGCTACCCTGCATAAAGAAGGTTCTAGAAAAGAACAATGGCGTGATGCCAAAGAAGCCGCCAAGGCACTTGTCTCCTAGGAAGAAGGTAGATGACTATTGGTCGCGCATACAAGAAGACAAGACTCGGCTGTTCAAGCAGCAGGGATGCGACGCGATCGTCGCAGCATCAGGTGGGGGAGAGTGTCATGACCCGCCACTTTTCCATTAAAATAAAACATGAATATAAAGAGGGAAGAAACTAGAGTTGTGTAGAGGTTTGTGGAAGACTCTAGAACTCCCTAGATATTTCCTTGGAAGGCTTATATTGGAAGAAGAATAGTCCTTAGTGGAATATTCTAGAGAAGTATGGATATTTCCCAAGGAAGGTTATGGAATAACATGGAAAGTCCTTGGAATATTCTAGAGTTGTAGAGAATTCTAGAATAAGGACTAAAATGTAAATATGTAGGGACTTGTGTAGTAATTTGTATTTACACTTTAGCCCCCTAGGAAGTAGTATAAATAGAGGGGCTCTCATTTGTAAATCATCCAAGCTTGAAGCAAGCATCGAAACAACTTGTAAAGCTTTCTCTTCCAAGTAATACAAAGCCTTCTTCCAAAAGCTCTCTTGTTCTTTCTTAGCCTTTCTTTGCATTCTCTTAGCGATCTAGCTTCAAAGGGCTTACTTGAGCTTATAAGATCGTGAAAGATTCGTGAGTAAGTTATCAAGTGCCGCACAGAACATGAGTGAGAACTCTAAGTCTGTGACAAATTATACCATAAAATGTAACTTCAAACTTGAAATGCCATATCAAGAAACATGAATTACAAAAAAGTTCAACACATACTTACAAATTACTATATAATAAATATTGCAAATATAAAATATTTATAAAATTTGTATAAATATAACCTTAGTGTTTTGATTTAATTGTTTTAGTTCATAATCAAACTAAACAAATTATGATAAAAAAAATTTTTATACCAAATTAAGTCAAATCACATCAATAGTCAAAAAAAAATTCTCAATTTAATTTGATTTATCAATTTAGGTCTCACTGATTTCATTAAGATTAAGACATTTGAATCTGAATACACATATGAATATTAAGATGTGAATTAAGATTAAGGTTAGAATTGAATACATATATATTAAGATGTAGATTTTAGATCTGAACAATTAATCATTAAGATTGTTTTTTTTTATATCTAAATGTGCATAAAAAAAAATTCAAAACTAAATAAATTAGGAATTAAACACTATGTCAATAAAAGTTATAGTCCAAACCTAAAAGGTAACTTCTTCCAAAATACTGTTTCAAGAATAAGATTATAACCCACCCCAGGAAAAAAACGATTTATTTGTTTTCTCAAACAATTTTTTCTCAAGAAACGATTTAAATGAGCTGAATTTGAATGATTAAGATTCAAATCTTCATTAAGTGCAAACAAATAAGGTGTGATTTGTTGGATTCCTTTGACCCCAGCCCCCTAATTACGGCACTCTAGTGAACTGGTCTATACAAATACAATTCCTTTTGTCGTTTTGAAGAGTTGTAGTTAGCTAAAAGTTTTAATCAATGAATGATGTCAATGTCATAATATATAAATAGGAATGGCAATGGGGTAACCTTAACAAGAACGCTAGGCATCATCCAGTGCCAAAATACAAAAGTATTGGAAAAGAGATGTTGGGTGCCAGCATTAACACATAGTGATGTATTATAAAGTCATACAAGCTTAGACCAAAACTGAACAATATCAGTAGTGGGTTAGCATGCTACAAAGATATCAGCAATGATAAAACTAATTGGTAGCATTAAGTTAACAAAACCTGACCGCTAATATATTCAATGTTTGAGCTTGAATCAGATCATCATCAATGAACAAATGCAACCAATATTGCATTGTTCTAACAAATACCAAATAAAAGTTGCTAACAAAGAAATATATATCTTGGAACACTTTTAACTAACCCAAACAGAAAAAAGAAATTACAGATCAGCAAAGACATGATAAGTTTGAGTCTGTACAACGGTAAGCTTCAAGGCAGCTACAAATGCAGCAACTGACACGCATCCAAAGACAACAATATTTAGCCAATGCCAACTCTTCTGTAAGCTAGATAACTTGTCTTTCTTAGCGATAAGGTACATGTGGTTTGGGAGTATGAATGTGAGCGGAATCGTGCTGATAGCACCAGTAAGGCTCATGAAGTTTCCCAGGAAAGGTAGCAAAGCTGAGAGGAAAGTGGTCATGATAAGGTAACCACCTCTGACAACCAGTCTGAATAGAATATTTCGTGGAGCCAAGGCACTTCCTTTGACTCCATATTTAGTATCCAGGTACTCATATGTTGGACTTGCAAATATCTACAAGCAGCAGCAAAGAAACAACGATTAGATCAGAATAATCAGCTGAGTAAACTGTCGGGCCTCTTTTTCAGTAAAATGAAAAATTATAGTCACAAGGTGATTATTACATGCAAGGTAATGATAGCTTGGAAAAAAGCAGATAAGTGAGCCACTCCCAACACCCAAGCTGGACCATGAACATTGTTGAGCAAATAGGAAGAAACAACAGATCCGTAAGCCCAATACCCAATGTAAGTAACAGCATGCATAGGCACAACTCCCACCGTGAACTGAAAGTTAAGCGCTTTCACCATGTTTCCAACGACAGGTTGTCTGATTGTAGCCTGTTGCAACACAAATTCAAGAAAATTGTATCAAAACACAGGTTGAAATTTCAGATTACTTACTGAGTATAGGCAACAGATATACTGATCATATAACATGACTTGAAGGACAACTTCAAATTCATAACAAAGGATGGAAGTCATCAGAAAAGTTGGTGGACATATTTGCAAACCTGTATCTCTGGAATCATTCCAGTGTTAAATGCAAAGAAAAGGTTTCCAATCGCACCAATAATTGCCCAAATTTTATTGTCTCCTGATCCTGGAATGTGATAGTCCCTAGGAGGAGCCTTTACACCTGCAATATGGAACTTAGACAATTCAGTTAACTTGGTGCCTATGAGACGAGCAAAGACAATACTAAAGTAATTGCTTCAAAGTATTTCTCAAGGACCAACCAAGGACAGGCT
Organism: Solanum gracilifrons; assembly: GCA_029582605.1. Taxonomy (NCBI): domain Eukaryota; kingdom Viridiplantae; phylum Streptophyta; class Magnoliopsida; order Solanales; family Solanaceae; genus Solanum; species Solanum gracilifrons. The sequence continues at coordinate 7,062 of JAJOOH010024402.1, read as the reverse complement.
AACGAAAGAAATGGTAGGCATCCTTGTCACTCAATAATATCAAACCAAAGGACCTGCTTAAAATTTAAAGCTGTCTCCATACCCCAAAGGCATGCATGTGATTAATATTACGGATAATTCATTATCAAGTACAATTTCACACCAGAATTGTACAGTTGACAAGTCCTAATGCTATAATAAGTACAAATGAACGAAGATAATCAAAAGGTTCAAATTCATTAACTGAGCATGACAAAATTTTGGGAAAAAAATAAAAAGATCAGAAGGTATAAGTGAGAAGCATAGAGGAAGGAAAAGTTAAAACTGTTCCCCTTGACTGGTCTCTGAGTAAAAGGTGAGAGACTACAAAAGATATTTTTCCATTTGAAAGATCCCATCTAAAACTAGAAGGGAATCTCTCATATTACAGAATCTTGTTTCTCCTTCATTATAATTAAATTTCTTTATGTTTTTCTATTAAATTGCAGGGAATATGATTATTTTTACTACCGTCAGAAAGCTTACTTGCAGCCTTAGACAACAACAAAAAAAAAAAAAAAGATAGATATAAACATGGCTTATAAGCAAGAATAAAACCCACACAACCCCAAAGCAAAGACTCAAACTTTTGAGGGGCTGCTGGTGGGTAGGAGAGCAAAGTTCATATCGCCTTCATGATAGCTCAACCGGCTGTTCCTTGTGATTTTTGAACACTTTCTAGAAATGAATGACAGAAAAGGCAAAAGTGACATGTTGCACTGATAAGTGATAAAATCTAGTTGCCTTCCCATGTATAATTCGACAAACTGGTGACGACATTGGGATGCATCTCGAAATTTCTTATGCAGCAAATGCTGCTCAGCAAAGAAAAGTTATGTGATTATGAATCAATTTAACAAAATTGATTTCCTAAATGCTGCTCAGCAAAGAAAAGTTATCTGATTATGAATTAATTTAACAAAATTGATTTCCTTAAACATGCATTAGTTTTCTTATAAGAAGTTTGTTTTCATAATGCAGAGAAAAATGAAATTACATGATGAGCACCGAAAGCCTGCAAGTCATTTCAATAAGCAACTTGACTATGGCTCATCTTACCTGACAAATGGTGATATTCAGTACAAATCCTGACAATAGGCGCAGGCTTTTGAACTTATACCTCAGTTTCAACATTGATAATCATGATTTTGTGGTTTAATTATATCATCTAATTTTATCCTCAATGAATGTATAGTCAATTGCAACTTGGAAGGTAATCTTCAATTAGTCACAGAGTATTCAATTTTGTCATATGTTCAATAGTTTTATGAAAGCAGCCTATAACACAATATTCTGACATCATATGCAATTCTAGTGTTAATTTCATGTCATTACATGTTCTACTTAATTAGTAATGTGAAATATAACTGTTGGCACATGCACACAGTGCTCTGATGGCTAGTCAAACACTAAAGAAAGTAGCACACATACCATCTTGAACGGACAACACAAATGCTATGGTGAGATACAGTATCATGAATAGTGTTGAAAACCCGAGCCAAACCCTCAGTGCTGATAAATGAGGTGTTGCAATGGCAAAGAGGATGCATGCAACTCCAGCTATAGCTATAAAGTGTGGCAGCTTTAGCATATGGTCATCCCTAAAGAGCATATAGAAAGCCTGGCAATCAACTCAAAATAAACGATGCATCAGAATAATTTTAGAATTATATTCACTCAAAAGCCTGAGAGATCATTTTCACCCAAGATTTACTGAACTCAATAATTGCAGGGTGCAATGAAGCAATAAAACGCCAACACAAAAAAAATTCATTTAATCAATGATATCTATACTTGGCAATGCCTTGCCATCTTTCTCTTCTCCTCTTTATCTGGTAAAAGGATTTCCAGTTCACCATATCTAAGTATCCGAAAGAAAAAAACAAAGTTTGCACGAGGGAAGATATGTCTAACCTTTAGGGCTGAACCACTCATGATGACATATCCAATATTTATCAAGAAGAGATTCGCATATTGTAATGCCCATATAAGCAAATAAGCTGTTCGACCTGCAGTAATAAAATAAGCTCAATTTAGATTAAAAGTGACAAAACAATCAGGCAATAAAACAAGTTATTGATGGTGAGAGTTGGAAAATGAGGTAGCTGTATTTTCATCATTGTTCATACCATACAAAAATCCGGCAAGGTCTCTATATCTGATATGCCTCTTGCCCCCAACTTCATGGAGCTTAGCCATAAGAGCACTTGCATACAAAGACACAATTGTGGACATTACCAAACCAACAACACCACCTATCCAACCTAGAGGAACCATGATTGTGCCAGAATATCCTAGTGCATACGCGCTGTTGACACCCATGCTCAGAACAACTCCCACCTGAAACCATGAATCTACATCCCGCAAAACAAATAAATTAACAAAAGAGCCAAACAGCAGTCATGCCAACAATACAAGGAAATTACAATTAAAGAAACAGAAAACACCAAGTTTTTTTTAATTGTAATGATAGATGAGACAACCTATTTTTGGAGGTTTTCAAAAAGACAAACAAGAAAATGATTTATTTCTCATCATCAATGAACCCCAAAAAAACAACTTAAACTCTTGATTGAAAGTTCCATTTGCGGGCATTAGGCAAAGGAAGTTGGCAGAAAAAATTATACATGTAAATAGGGTAAAAAATAGTTAATTTCTTTTTGCACATATATATATATATATATATATTTGTTGAATCCCTTTGGCATAAGTTTTTACAAAGGACTTCTGTTCTTGTTCCTGTTTTATCAAAAAGAGGAATTACAAAGAATATTGATAAGAATACGTTGACCCCCAAATAGCTGTTCGGTTCATCAATTAGAATGAAGGAAAGTGGGAAACAAACCGTTGCTAACTTGATGGGCGGTTTCAGGAATGATAACAGAGGCCTCTTCGTCATTTTTCTCCTTACGAGAAGGGGTATCATAGCGGTCGTTTTCCATTACAAACTGTTGTTGTTTTTGTTGAAGAAGCACAACTCCTTCTTCCTCTGCACTTTCCAAAGCCAGCCCACTTACTTGCTCAATTCTATTCAATTGGAAGAATTGGAGTCTTCACACCAATACGCAAAAAAGATGCGTATATGGGTGAGAAGATGAAGAAAAGGGGTAACGGGTGGAGATAAACTTTTATACAACACCAACGAATGAAGGCATAAAATTAGTGGCGGCAGCTGTTTGCTTCCATGAAATTAGCAGAGCTATTGATTCTGCATTTCTGATACACCATTCAAAAATGGGGGCTGCGCTTCCTTAAATAAGACGTTTGGCTTCGCTTAGTTTTTTTACTCTTTCCGTTTCTATTTATATTTATATGTCACCACATTAAAAAATTAAGTAACCCTTATTTAATTTTTTTCGAATATGAATTAATTTATTTTGATAAATTAATTTAATCAATAAATATGAATTATTTACTTAGCTTTTCTAAAATTGGTTAAATATATATTTTCAAGGTTAATAACTCACAAGGATAAAAAGGAAACAATATAGTAATCTATGCATTGACTTTATGAAATGACAAGTATTATGCACCAACTATTTATAGAAAGAAATGTCATATAAAAAGAATGGAGAGAGTATCTTTTTAATTGGAATCGCTATATTTTTTATCCGTCTTAGTTCAAGTCAATTTTATTGAGAGTGTTATCCTCCGATCCTATTTAAATGCGAACTCTATTCAGAATTCTGTGTTCAATTTAAATAGGTATTATAGTATTCAATTTCAATTAAAATTATTGAAAATTACTTTATCCTAATAGTATCATTTATTCATTTTTTTATATAATAGTATCATTTATATATATTGTTATAAAGTGAATTACTAGTAACAATAATATAATATAATGATAGATTTCATAAAAGTCAACATCACTATTATAGTAAAATATTTGTTACTTAAGAAAATTGTTATATAGAAACTTGATTACTTTCTAAGATCTAGTTGAGCATAAATGTTATTTCTTAATTTATATGATGAAGATGAAATTTTAAAAATCAAATAATTTAATAATGATAAAAAAAAAACTCAAACATGCAATATTTATATTTCTTTAAAAATAAAATTTATATATTCAGAAAATACATAAAAATATTATATATATCAAAATAATTAACAACTTAAAATATTTAAAAAATTACAATAATCTTTTTTACTTAAATGGAAATTCGAAAAGTGTTATAGTAGAAATTGAAATTTTGTAAAATTTTACAAAATATATTTAATTCGAATTGGCACATTACAAAGTGTGTTCAATTTCAATTAAAAAATTTTAAAATTACTCCTCCATAAACCTTAATTCATGCCTATATATAAAAATATTATATTCCCTTGGAGTTTGAAAGGAATTAAGGAGTAATATACAGTAAGATAATTCCACAAAACAACTTTTTCATTATATTTCAACATTATCAAAGTGAGTACGGAAGCAACAGGCCGGAGACTATTTATAAAGAAATAATTTTTTTTTTTTGTTTTTTATTCCTTTGTTTGGTTGCTGAATTTTTGTCTATCTAATTAGAATTTATATTGAACTTTTCTTATTTTAGAGGTGAATTGCTCTTCACTAAATGCGATTCTATTTTTAAATTTTAGACTTTTGATTATGAATTTAAAAAAATATTATTTTTATCGGAGCAAAGCTAGGTGGGGTTTAGACGAACTCAGTAGCTTTTTTTTGTAGACCCTATATTTATACTAGAAAATTAAGTAATAACTTGTGAACACCTAATAAAACTAATTGACAGCTCAATGGTAAGGAAGCAGAAGAAAATTTAGAACTCTTAATACTGGCTCTGCCTCTAATTTTCGTCTATTTTTAATTGTCATAGTTTCCTTTTTTTTTAGAGTCAAACTATTAAAACTTAGACTAACATTTTATGATGTATTTATACAAAAAAAAAAATGTAATTTATAGTACTATTCATATAGTTTTTGAATATCTAAATCTTTTGTTTAAAATATCGAATTAATATAATCTAATTTACCTTTGAAAAATTAGTCAGATTGACTTTCGAAAAGCGCAACATGACAAACAGAAAAGGACGGATGGAGTATTAGTACTCTTTTAAGTACTACTTTTAACAATTGCAATAAATAAATAAATTTAAAAATAAAAGTAAAAACATATTTATTTTCTTATTTTGGTGAACACTTGTGTCTGTGTTTGGCAGAGGAAAACATTTTCTGAAAAATATTTTTTTTTAAGAAAACAAACTCATTAAAAATGAGGAAAATTAACTTTTCTAATAAAAATATGGAAAATGAATTGCATAAATAACATTTCAAGTTTATTGTCTTTTCATCCCCCGAAGCCCCACCATCCTCGAACCTCCACTCTCTATCTCTATCTGCTTTAATAACATTTTGCTAGACAACATATAAATGCTTCTGAATATATTTTCTTACTTACTTTCCAAACACAAAAAAATAAAATAAAAGACCCACTTAATTTTCAAAAGTAGAAACTAATTTCCGCCAAAATCATTTTCCTTTCGTATCAAACAAGAAAATATATGGCACGAATTGGCAACTTAAAAAGAGACATGTTTGTCGTCTGTCGATGGTTTCAAGCTCTTTTGCGGTCATAATAAATACTCCTTCCATTATAAAATAAATGAATTGGTGAGGCAAAAAAGCACATTTATTACAAAAAAGAAAAAAATTAGGATACAAATTGAACAATATTTTTCACTTTTAATTATTCGTAAATTTTTGAAAATATAAATAATTTAAAATAAAATAATAAATATGAACAATTAACTTTCTTAAAATTATCACCTAGAAAAATAAAAATATAAATGAGGCACAATTTTTTTTTTAAAATCAATAACTTTAATAACTTATTTATTTTAAACTATAAAAAAAAAACTCAAATATCTACTTATTTTGAGGCAATATTGTTTGTTAGTTGAGTGTTTGGCTTATAGTGTGAAATATCTGACCAAAATGATCACCAAAACAAAATTTAGAGAAGAGAAACTAATGTAACTATCACTAATACGTTGCAACGTGTATTATTATTATATAATAATAATCATGTGATTGATTATATATTGATAGGTCATGGACTAATTCAGGCCATCATTGTGATTTTTATTTTTATATATATAAATATAATAATATTGTTATTTTGTCAGCCATGTGATCAAGTACCACCTAACACGCAATTTTGAGTTCCCATGTTACTATTGCATGGTCACTAAAGTCAGCTCTTGGGTGAGGCAAATAAAATAAAGGCTTTAGACCTCGAAATTTTTGAGGCTTCATTTTTTATTAATAATAAATGTATAAATTAAATTCTTTTAATATTTTTAGAGTATTTTAAAGTACGAGTACAGTACAGTTTTTTTATTATAAATCTTTAAAATGGATTTGAACAATGGAAGCGTATCACGTACGAATTTTTTTTTTATGTTCTGTTTAGTAATTAAAAACTTAAATCACTAGGTGACGACTGACGAGGATATGAAGGAAAAAAAAGCATTGCCTTGACCAAAAAAAAAATCTTTAAAATATAATGTGCTCAGATTTTGATAGTTTAGACTTATTTTTCAAATTAAAAGTGTTAAAAGAAAATGGTATAAGTATAACATAAAAATACAATAACTCAATTAGAAAAAATACTTGATTATTTTTTAATGCATATATGCTTAAAGAATAATGTAAATAATTTTTGCGTGGCATATTAAAAAAAAGAAGGTCAAATTAAAATTGACAAAATTTTACCTAAGATCCACAACAGTTTAAAAGATGGACTATAAAAAAGTTACTAGTAACATCTCAAAAGGTTAAGAAAATATATTTTAAATTAAAATATATACATAAATATTTAAGGTCTGTTATCATAGTTTGATCTTTTAAGTCATCAAATATAACATCGATAGGGATAATCTTGAAAACTACTCATGTGAGTTTTGCATCAAAAATGATATGGAGGACCTAATTTATGCCAAGCAGGACAAATAGAAAAGGCTACTAATACGGAGATAGAACATATGATTGTATATGAAGCTCTAAAATACAGGTCTATTCACAACTTGCAGG
>JAJOOH010024401.1:0-10350 GCA_029582605.1 Solanum gracilifrons | reverse complement strand
AAACAACCCCACATTTATATCTACTAACCATTTGTTTCATATGTAAATAAAATTTATAATCACATCATTACTTTTTAAAATTTATTATTCTCACCAATATAAAATTTATTATTACTTTAAATTTGTTGAATATAAATGATAAAGTAGAAATTCATTTGGTGAATATAAATAAGAACGAAGGGAGTAATACTTTTTTGATCTTTCATAATAAAAAAAAACGTCTTAATCTTATGACTAAGCATAATATTGATAACAGACAATTTTCATTGGCAGTGCCGCACTTTCTTAATCTTAGTATTCGCAAAATGTTTGTTCACATGACTGAAGAATATCAAGTCCAATTGATTGAGGACTAGTCAAGTGGACTAGTTATAATTTTTTTGATTAAATTTTATTAGAAGTGTTTTTTACTCAAACTTGTGGTAACTTTTTAAACTTTCGTTATTCTATAATATTTAACTATTGATTTTTCTTGTAAATAGTTAGAAATCAGTGATGTTTGTTAATTTTTATCTTAGTGTATTTAACTTCTAAGTTAATATTTACTCACTTATAAGTTATTTGTAAGAGTAGTTGAGAGATATGAGCATATCAAGTACAATTTATGTTCAATTTTTTTAATTAAATTAAAGTTAGATGAAACAATTACTTAAGTGAAGAACAAATAACTTTGTAATAATTTATTATGCGATTTTATAATTTTTGTTTATTTGATAAGATTGAATAAACAATTGGGGCTATTTTAATAGTTTTACAACTTATGAATTTTTATGTTTATGAGAACATATACAACACAAAAATTCCATATCGCATGTCCAAACAAACCTTCAATTTCATCTCATTATTCCATATCATGATACCATATCGCATGGCCAAACAGGCCCTAAGTATGTAGCTTTTTCAAAGATCACTTGGTTTTTGAGCCTAACACCAATCTTCACATATCAAGTCAGATATAAGTTAATAATAAGAAATGTATATCTAAAATAATAATACACTCCTATCATTACTATGTCTTTTTGTTTCGTTGCTCTAAACTCACTGCTCTGAATTAACTTAATTCACCTTCTGGATTAATAAGCTGCTTCTACCATGAATATGAATGGAGATTATGCTTCTTCCGTAGAACTTTTGAGCTCTACATCTTGCAAAATTTTTGAAGATGGTGTCTACTCCAATTGAATTGAATTATTGCTATGGGTCCACGGTAATATGAACACAAACGACAACTCAAAATATAGTGGATGAAGCTACAAAGAAAGACTATACCTTGGAAAATATCTCCGTTGAAAATAATTATTGTGAGTTAGTTCTACTCAGTATTATGTATCCGCATAGAGGCCTAACTTAATTTAAATTCGTGTCGAGTCTCGAGAGGTCTCACATTGAGGATAAAACACTTTCTAACAAGGACTAGTCAATAATCAAGTCACAAATTCAAAATATTTAATTAAGAATGAAAGAATAATTATGACTCTACCATAATCATTGTTATTATTCGATCTCCCATTTAATAATTGTAATTAACTAATAAATTCTTTTTACTTATGGTTATGGATTCACCGTAAGAAAAATTGGGCCATAACCCTGCTTTTGATTGGTTATTATTTGGAAAAAAAAATGTAATTAATTATTTTCTCTGTCCCAATTTATATAATTTACTTTTTTTTTAGTCGATCCTAAAAAAAATGACAGATAAAAAACAACGATATACACTCCTATCAATAGTTGCTCGACCTCTTGAGCTACATTGATCCCAAGAGAGGTGCCACAACACTTGTATTAAAATGGGAGTTGTATAAATATTTGTAGGTTCAAGAAGATTGGATTAATGTATACGGTATACCCAACTTCTTTTGCGAATCTATTTCTCAAAGCCAAGAATCTAGTTGTTTTGTAACAAACAGATAAATTTGTCACCTCTAGATGGAAATAGAAAATACTCATTTCGTTTCAATTTGTTTGTTTTATTTTTTTATTTTTTAATCCGCTTAAAAAAGAACGTATCTTTCCTTTTATTTAAGGAAAAATGACGAGGGAAACTTAAGAGTATTTGAAAGCTTTCAAGAGTTCTTCTAGGTTCGAATCGCCATGTTTTAGCCTTTTATTAATTTAAAAGGTGATTATTCTCCTCCTTGTCAAATGTTGGTACAAGTAACTCCTAATTGTTTTACGAGTATCTTCACCTCTCTATAGTCAACTGGTAAATTTCCATAGTAAGTAATAGGAAATTTCTTCACGCCTTCCACACATTTATATTTGATTGTGACATGGATTAAAGTGCTGACAATTGTGCATGAACTTGACGAATTCCAACAAAAATTGGGAAAAGGCCATCCAACTCTCGAAAAGCACAGTGTGACAACTAAAAAGAAATAAAGGTGTGGCCTCACACGTGCCTTTCATTTTACATTGTTAACTGCGTTAAAAAATTTGGGGTAAGAAGTGTGGGGATCATGTGCCTTTATCCCTTTGCTCTTTGATTATTATTATTTTTGTTGTTCTTTGGGAATTTTTACAAAAATTTAAAAATCTTGCCTTTTAGGCTCTGAACTACAAAATGAACAGCTAAAAGTACAAGTGGATGAAGCTTCAAAGAAAAAGAGTATCCCAAATGAGTAGAAACAATTTTTTTAGGAGAAGTTAAATGGAATTATTGTAATGGGCGGAGCCACTTTAGGTGAAGGGTGGTTTGGTGCACACACATCGCTAGAATATTATGTGGTATATCGAGATTAAATATTACTCCATTAGTACAAGTGTATATTAAATTTTTTACACCCTTAACATAACTAAAAAAAATATTTACACACCCATCACTAAATCCCTAACTCCGCTACAGAATTTTTTGCTTCACAAGTACAAACACCAACCTCCCTTTATTTTCTCTGCCAAAAATTAATTGAAATTTGTCTTTAATTTTACAGAAAGCAAAGACGACTTTGACTTTAAAAACTCTACTGGAATGGAAGATGTAATTATTGATATTTTTTCAAAAAAACTGTTTGTGTCTAGTGTAATTTTTTACCATACATTCTAAAAAACCACCAAAGGATGTGGTGGAACGGATAAGGTTGTTCCTCACTTAATCAGAGGTTTCGGGTTCGAGCCCTTGGTATGGAAAAGTCCTTGGTATGGAGTGCTTTAATTTCCTCCAAATGGGGCCTTACGTGACGCATTCAGAATAGTCTATCTCCTATGCGGGTACCAAACATCAGATAAAAAAACAAAAATAAAATAAAAAATACATTCTAACAAATTTCAGCTCCACAAATCCAATGGGGTTTTAACCATACATTTATTACTGATTTGAATCTATAACAATTAAATATACATATGAGTACGTTTCACCATCTCTTAAATTTCTATGACTTGAAAATTGGTACAAAGTGAACTATTTCAAATTATAAAGTGAATTAGTGTTTATGATTGAAACTATGAACTATAAAGTGAATTAGACTTGACTTCGCAATGAATTGATGATGTCAAGTCGTGTTATCGGTGACATAAAAATTACCCTTGTTTTTTCTTTGCACCTTTATTTGCTTGTACTTTTAGTGGCCCATTGTGTGCATATTGCATTAAAGTTTCCAAGAAATTTCCTACTAACTTCTACTAATGTACATATTTATTAAAATATGTTTTTTTGACCGGTTATTTATCTTCAATACAATGAACTCTACCTTTCATGATTGGCCAGTCACAAAGAAATTGCTAGGACATTACCTTACAATTTCAAATAAACAAGGCCCACAATTTATTAGGTAAAGCTTCATTTTATTTCTTTCTATTTAGATTATTTTTATTCATTTAATTTATTTTCGACTGAGAAATGTTTTGATCCTAAGGTGAGTTTTAATGGATATCAATAAAATCAGTATGATGTTTTCAAGTTAAAATTTTGTCTGAGGCAGTATCTTATTAGGATTGGTAAGGTACGTATGCCTAGCCCCTCGATCTTACTAGTAACTTATCCTTATTGATATCTTTTTATTTTTAATAAAATACCACTAGACACAGTGGCGTAGCCACCCTTGTGTCAGGGTGTCCAATTGGACACCTTTCATCGGAATATTATATCGTATATACACGTAAAGTGATAAACAAAGGGGCTAAATAACATAGTTTGGACACCCTTAGCACAATAATATGATGTAGCCTAGTGGTTTCAGCCTTCAGGCGCCTTGAAAGAGTAATTAAAGACACACAAATTTAAAGTGTTTGTGTGTTCAAATCTCACTAGTAGCAGTTTTTTTTCACTTTTTAAGAAGAGGAAGTTCACTTTAGCACTTGGACACGCTTTGTGAAAATCTTGGCTCCGCCACTGGCTAGACACTTTGTCTAGTGAGAAATTTGCTATAAAAAAAGAGGTGATTATAGTTCCCTTTGGTCCATTAGTTGGTGTAAGAGAGATGTCATGTCACATTTACTAATATATAAGAGAGTGGATTATTGCATACACAAGTTCTTTCGTGAATCTCTTTCTCAGGTAGAGGAAATATGTGCCCTTCATATGTAGTGTTACGCGAAACTCCAAGTTTGCACTGACTCTCTTTCTCATCCTCTCTATGTATCTGTATTTTAGAATATATCTGGTGTGTGTATATATAGATATAGTATCAAAAGATACATGTTGACTCTCTCACTCGCCTCTCTCTCTATATATTTGTTAGTATTTATGGCAAAATGTTTGTGTAATCAGATAGTTTTCTTACAATTGTTGATGGATTGGTATCTTCCATCAAAATGGATGGATAAAGTCAAGTTGTGTTGTCGGTGACAAAGAAATTACCCTTCTTTTTTCTTTGCACCTTTCATCCACTTGTATAGTGGTCCATTGTGGGCATATTATTACACTGGAGTTTTTAAAGTCTACTATTCATACTTTGTCGGTCACAAAGAAATTGCTTGAAAATAATCTTAAAATTTCATATAAACAAGGTCCACAAGTTGTTAGGTAAAGTTTCATACTACATTGGAGTTTTGTAGTCTAGTCTTTCTACTTTGTCGATAGATCACAAAGAAATTACTAAGATATAACCTTACATTACAATTTCAAATAAACAATGCCCACAATTTGTCAGATAAAAATTTCATTTTATACCATTTTATTTAGATTATCTTTATAAATTCACTCTATTTTGAATGAGAAATAATATTTTGTACCAAATGTGAGTTTTAATGGATATCAATAAAGTCGGTATGATATTTTAGATCCAAATACCAATAATCATTAGGTGATTTAGTTCTTTTTGTAAAAATCTTGATTAAAAAGATTTACTCAAGTAGAAATATTAATAAAATAATCGAGATAATAACACTATTATCATAAAACTTGAAAAAGAAAAGAAAAAAGATATAAAAAAACTTTACCGTACAAAAACTTTGGATAATCGAGATTATAACATCATGTTTCTTATATCTAATACTATAAAATTACTATTAGCATATTTCAAATAACATTTAAGTAGCTTTTGCATTAGAGGCGCACATTGATATGATCAACGCCAATGTATTATGTTATACATTACTCCTTCAAATATCAAGTCAGATATATGTTAATAAGAAACGTACATCTAAAATAAGAAACAAACAATACGTACACTCTTATTACTACTACGTCTTTTTTTTCGTTGCTCTAAACTCAATGCTCTGAATTACTTAATAATCCGCCTTCTGGATTAACTCCGATTCATAAGTTGCTTCTATTAAGAATATGAATGGAAATTATGCTTCATCAGTAGAATATTTGGGCTCTACACTTGCAAAAATTTGGAAGATGGGGTCTACTCCAATTGAATTGAATTATTACTATGGGATCCACAATAATATGAACACAATGGACAGCTCAAAATATAAGTGGATGAAGCTGCAAAGAAAGACTATACCTTGGAAAATATCTCCATTGAATTAAATTATTGCGAGTTAATTCTACTCGGTATCCTTCACCTGCATAGGGGCATGACTTAATTCATATTCGTATTGAAATTATAATTGTGTAACGACCGGGTTCCGTCGCTAAAGAAATGCCAACAGGGGGAAAATTTGGGGCCGAATTTTTTTTTTCCATAGTATTTGGATTTTCCCAACCATGTCCAGATTTGGAGGAAATTGGAGTCACCAAGGTGTAGGGAAATCTAACAATCAGGTGGAGTAATTATGGTTTTGATTGCATGAGTGGTTAGATAACTTGTTAAGCTATCAATTTTATTTCCATAGTATTTCTCAAGCCAAGAATCTAGTTGTTTTGTAACAAACAGAGAAATTTGTCACCTCTAGATGGAAATAGAAAATACTCATTTTATTTCAATTTGATTGTTTAATTTTTTTATTTTTCAGTCCGCTTAGAAAAGAACGTATATCTTTCCTTTTATTTAAGGGAAAATAACGAGGGCAACTTGAGAGTATTTGAAAGCTTTCAAGAGTTCTTCTAGGATCGTATCGCCATGCTTTAACCTTTTATCAATTTAAAAGGTGATTATTCTCCTCCTTGTCAAAAGTTTGTACAAGTAACTAGTAATTGTTTTACGAGTATCTTCACCTCCCACTAGTCAACTAGTACATTTACATTGAATATTAGCCGTCCATAGTAAGTAGTAGGAGATTTCTTCACGCCTTCCACACATTTATATTTGATTGTGATGTGACATGGATTTAAGTGCTGACAAGTGCATGAATTTGACGAATTCCAACAAAAAAGTTTCGATACAATTTTTTTTTTTATAGTGTTTTGAATATCTAAATTTTTATTTTTAAATATCAAATTAATTTAATTTAATTTTTAAAATTAGTTAATTCAAATATCAAATTAATATAATATAATTTAATTGTTAAAATTAGTCAAATTAACTCTCGAAAACACTGACAACTAAAAAGAAATAAAGGGAGTATGGGGAAGGGGGGGGGGGGGTTGTGAGGGGAGGGCTCCACTTAGGAGGAAGGTGTGAGAGCCATGCGCCTTACAAGGCGTGGCCTCACACGTTATATGTTAACCGCGTTAAAATTTTTAGAAGGTGTGGGGATCATGTACCTTTACCCCTTTGCTCTTTAATTCTTTTGTTGTCCTTTTGGAATTTTGGCAAAAAAATAAAAACAAAAAAAACTTGTCCTTTAGGCTTTGGACTACAAAATGGACAGCTAAAAGTACAAGCGGATGAAGTTTCAAAGAAAAAGAGTATCCCAAATGAGAAGAAACAAAATTTTAGGAGAAGTTAAATGAAATTATTGTAATGGGTGGAGCCATTTTAGGTGAAGGGTGGTTTGGTGCTCACACATCACTAGAAAATTATGTGGTATATCTAAATTAAATATTATTCTGTTATTACAAGTATAAATTTAATTTTTTACACCCTTAATATAACTAAGAAAAATATTTACATCAAAGACAGTTCTGTGAATTACTCACAGAAGAAGAAAATGCCATAGATTCAATTAATTGTTTGAAAAGAAAAAGTAAAGTGTATGGATCGGATGCGATCAATTGATGTACAAATTAATTATATAGAGGAAAGAAGAAATAAACATTCCAGTCAACTAATAATATTAATAGGAAATTTCTTTATGTCTTGCATTAATTATTATGACAAGTTTTAGCCATACATATTATTTTTCTACTAATTTCTATTGCTTCTCGATAGATCATTTATGGTTATGGACCCACTATTCATCTGCACAAAGAAAAATTGAACCAAACAATACAAATCCCACTAGCTTAGAGTCTAATTACGTATTTTTATTTTAGTTTCTGAAATTATCTTTCGTACCATATTTTTACTTCGTCAGATACAATCAACTGGGCACTCAGATACATGTATCTCAAGTATACGCACGTCAAATTTGGTGTAATCTGTTTCAAATACACTGTATATTCAAGTGTGACACATATGTATCTAAAAGGTGATTATTTTAAAAGTTCATACAAAAAACTTGTAATTGTTTTACGAGTATCTTCACCTCCCAGTAGTCAACTAGTACATTTACATTGAATATTACTCACCCATAGTAAGTAGTAGGAAATTTCTTCACGCCTTCCACACATTTATATTTGATTGTGACATGGATTAAAGTGCTAACAACTGTGCATGAAGTTGACGAATTCCAACAAAAATTGGGAAAAGGTCACCCAACTCCAGCCTCAATAATAAATGGATTTAAATACATTTGGGGTGTGTTTAGTAGAGTAAATATACACATATATACAACCCCCAAGCCTTTTGTTATGGTACGCATTTCAATACAACATGTCGACAAAAGTGCATATTTCTTCGAAAAATTACATTGTATTTATATGTTAAATTCTACATTTAAAAGATATATATTTAAAGTTGGATACTCTTGATAAAAGTTATGCCTTTGTCGCAGTGGTAATTGGTGTCCAATTGAATGATGGAGTTTCGGGTTTGAACCCAAATAGCACAATATTTTTTTTATTTTATTTTGACTGCCACACACCATTATTTTTGGACATCCTTAATAAAATTTCCGGCTCCGCCATTAGGTGTGAGAGCCATACGCATGGCTTTCTTTTTACATTGTTAACCGCGTTAAAAAATTTGGGTTATGGTGTGGGGATCATGTGCCTTTATCCCTTTGCTCTTTAATTTTTTTTATTGTCCCTTTTGGAATTTTGGCAATAAAAAAAAAAAAAAACTTGCCCTTTATGCTCTGGACAGCTAAAAGTACAAGCGGCTGAAGCTTCAAAGAAAAAAGAATATCCCAAATGAGAAGAAACAAAATTTTAGGAGAAGTTAAATGGAATTACTGTAATGGGCGGAGCCACTTTAGGTGAAGGGTGGTTTAGTGCACACATATCGCTAGAAAATTATGTGGTATATACGAGATTAAATATTACTCCATTATTACAGGTGTATATTTAATTTTTTACACCCTTAACATAACTAAGAAAAATATTTACACACACTTCGCTAAACTCATAACTCCGCTACGAATTTTATTGCTCCACAAGTACGAACACCAACCTCCCTTTATCTTCTCTCCCAAAAATTGATTGAAATTTGTCTTTAATTTTACCGAGAGCAAAGACGACTGTGACTTTGAAAACTCTACTTGAATGGAATATGTAAGTTTTTACCATACATTCTAAGAAATTTCAGATCCAAAATCCAATGGGGTTTTATTCATACACTTTTACTAATTTGAATCCCTCCCTCTCTTGCCAATCTCCCTATCTGGTGTCAAAGATATATATATATCTAGTATCAAAAAATACATGTTGACTCTCTTGCTTGACTCTATCTTTATGTATTTGTATTTCATAATGTATCTAGTATCTTTGATACATGTGTTTGACTTGATATTCGAAAGAGTGGTGTATTTGACTTGAAATTAAATTTGGTACAAAATTATTACGTACTAATTAGTAAGACAATGGATAATTATTTCAAACAATAAAATGAATTAGTATTTATGGTAGAAACTATAAATTATAAAGTGAATTAGAATTGACTTCGCAATGAATTGATGAAGTCAAGCCGTGTTGTCGGTGACATAAAAATTACCCTTGTTTTTTCTTTGCACCTTTATTTGCTTGTACTTTTAGTGGTCCATTAATTGTGTGCATATTGCATTAAAGTTTCCAAGAAATTTCCTACTTCTACTAATGTACATATTTATTAAAATATGCTTTTTTGACCGATTATTTATCTTCAATACAATAAAGTCTACTCTCTTTGTTTGGACAGCCACAAAGAAATTGCTTGGACATTACCTTACAGTTTCAAATAAACAAGGCCCACAACTTGTTAGGTAGAGTTTCATTTTATGTCGTTCTATTTAGATTATTCTTATTAATTTAATTTATTTTCGGCTGACAAATGTTTTGATCCTAAGGTGAGTTTTAATGGATATCAATAAAATCGGTATGACGTTTCAAGTTAAAATTTTATCTGAGGCAAGACTTCTACATATTCTGTCTAGCGTAAATTTGCTAAAAAAAAATATGTCATTTAGTTCCCTTTGCCAGCAAGATGAATTATTAAAAAAAGAAGAGAAAATTTAATATCATAATTCAATGTATCTGATAGCAAAAGATACGTATGTTCATCTCTTTTGACAACTCTGATTCTAATTCACACAACTCCGACTCCAGTGGAATACGTTTTATTCCTGGAAATAGTTCCCTTTGGCTCCGTTAGCTTTGTGATGTGAGGCGACTTACTAATAGTTCCAATGCTCATCTGCAATTCCCTCACTGTCTTAAGTCATGCTGCCTCTTTAATTGTTTCGTCTTATGTCCCATAACAAGAGAGATACTTACATTATTTAAAACAGAGATTTTGTGCTAATATAACAATCTGAGAGAGCAATACTTACAAAAGTGTATTGCTAAAG
>JAJOOH010024400.1:0-16149 GCA_029582605.1 Solanum gracilifrons | reverse complement strand
CCCCCCCCCCCCTACCACCCCCCCCCCCCCTCCACACCCCATCCAAAAAATAAATTAACAAAATTTTAAAATTTTTCCAAAAAAATTAAAAAAAATTACCAACCCACCCCCCTATCCCAACAAACATGTAAAAAAAAAGTTTTCATATTTTTTTATAGATTTTTTTTTTTTAAAAAAAATAGACTTTCTTACTACCCCACCCTTTATCACTTTTTGTTTTGTTTGTGTAAATACACATTTTTTTACCCATTTTATCCATTTAACTATCCACTGTTAAATGGGTAATCTGGGTATTATTCATTTTTACTCATTTTTAAATGAGTTGGATACCCAACCCATTTCAAATGAGTAAATATGAGCGGATACCCATATTAATTACCCATTCTGCCACCCCTAATCGGCGGCATTGATCGTCCAAATCGTTTCGACTATTGTTTCAATTTGTTCTTTACACGCAAAAAGCAAAGAAATGAAAGAAACATTTTTTATTCCAATCATTCTCAATCTCTACTCCAGCCTCAACTGTTACCTCGACCTCAATTCGACTTCAGTTTAGAGCATTACGTGAGTATTAAGCATCTTAGTACTGTCCCATTAAAGAGATCCGAAATCGAGCCGAGTAAGAGGATCAAGAAATTCCGATTTAATAATGAATCGAATTTTCAATCAAAATATCCTTTTTTGGCTGAAATAAGGATGTTGTTCATATGATGAAAAGTTGAAGATTCAAGGTTCAAATTTACGATCAAAATTCAAAAGTTCGACGGTCACAAAAGATGTCACGTAAATTAGAATAGAAAACATTAGAAGATGTAATTCTATGAAGATTTTACATTTTGTTTCATGCTACTTTTAGTTCTCAATAAACTTTCTTATTGTTAATTAATAAAATGTTTTGTCCTTTTATTTATAATTTAATTCTTTTAAGTAGGTTTATTTTGTTGCTTTTATTTCGTTTTATTTTAATTAATTAATAACATGTTGCACATCCACTTAAAAAAAAAAATGCGGCGATAAGCCACGCGGGAAATCTATAACGAATTATACGAAAACAACCACCAACGATGACACACAATGAATCGTTTTTATCATTTTTTGCTTAGAAAAAAAGAAGTGAAAGATGTATTAGCTTTTTAAATATATCTCTTGTTTGAGTTTCGGTTCAAATATATTGTTCTTTTATATTTAGAGTTCAATATATCTTTTTTATAAGGTGTGTACATGTCAAATAGTTAAATTGAACCAAATTATGAATAAAACCAAATTGAAGCAAAAACCCAACTTGTGATTTGATTTAGTTAGTTTGACGTTAAAAAAAAAAGTTGATCGACCATCCTTAATTGGTTTGGTTTAAACTTAACACAAAAAAGTCAGATTGAGCTAAAAAATAATAATAAATTGACATAATATATATACACAGATGATAAAAAGCTTAAATATGTTATCAGACTTTGAAAAAATCCTCATTTATGCTATACGTTAAAAGTTTAACTCATCTATATCATTTTCATTTGAGAAAAGACTCATACTTGTCAATATGTTAACTCAAAACCCATTTGATTTTGCAAAATCATAGTGTCCATGTGGCGAAGATAATCCGACCACGTCATTAGTATACATATTTTTTTACATCAGCCAAATTTCTAAAACCTATTTGATCTTCTTTTTTTTATTTCTTAAACACCCAAATTAGAAATCACGCTAAAATTACCGTTAACACTACACCTAATTTGTCAAGTTGAATATTTGTTATTTATATTTGTATTTTTTGTTTTAATTTATTTCTTATTTCTATTATTTTTAGAAAAATTATTTTTATTATTCTAATATTTTCTAGTCACAATGTAATTGGGATTTGATATAATTCGGTGTAATTACAAGTCTGTAATAATACACAATTACATCAAATCTCAATTATATCGTGGCTTTCCAAACAGGCCTACATAAATTCAGAAAAAATCAAAGTATTACCTAGACTCTAAACACAAACATTTTTGTTTTAATAGCTAGTAGTCAAAATAAAACCAAAAATTTAGTACTAGCCACACACGGAAAGTCAATTCCTATGTTAACAAGGATGACTTCAGGGAGAAAAAAATAAGGAAATTTATCCTAGTAGTACTCAAACAAGGATAATATATGACGGTTATAAATATAACAAAAAACCCTCCACAAATTAAAATTAAAGCCTAATAAATCTATCCCTCCTATTCTCCACAAAATTAACAAGAATGGGAAAGAAAAATAAAAAATGTGAAATATCAATCCGTCAAGCCATAATCGGCAACATTGATAGTCCAAATCGTTTCGACTATTGGTTTAATCCGTTCTTTGGATGCAAAAGGCGAAGAAATAAGAGAAATATTTTCTATAATGATTATTCTAAACCTTTACTTCGGCCTCAACCCTTACCTATTCTATTTAAGTTTTATGCATTGATCATATAAGTGGGATCAACGGCACTCTAACGTTAGCATCGACGGCCTCTAACGGTCAGAATCTGGAGCTCCGATCGACGGAGCTCCACATGGGAACTCACAATAGTCCAGATAACATGTTTCGACCCCCACCTAATCCCCCAAATTTCCACCAGATGGAGTTCCCTCCTCTGAACAACCTCAACATAGCTCCTCCACAGAGTTTCCAAAATGGCAGATTGGAACACCCGATCAACTTTGCAGCAGTTGTGGGAGGCTTTGGAGGCAACGAAGCAAGAAGGAAGATTCGACTTCCTCATAGACCCTACGACTTGAAAGAAGGAAGACCTATAGTAACCTTCTCCAAGGCAGAAAATGATATGTTGGCTGAAACCTGCAAGCTTACTCTTATAGGTAATTTTTCGAGGATTCGACCATCAATTGAAAAAATAAGAAACGATTTCAAGAAGAACATTCAACTAAAAGGCTCAGTGAAGATAGGAGCTTACAATTTACATCATGTCTTCTTGGATTTCGACCTAGAAGAAGACCACAGAACTATCTACAGGAAAAAATTTCTCACCTTGTGTAACCTACAGATGAAATTATTGAAATGGACCACTGACTTTATTCTTGAAGCTGAAACCACCTTAGCCCCCGTCTGGATTAACCTGCTAGATCTGAGATGGCACTTCTTCGAATGGGATGCACTCTGTAGAATTGTTGCTCCGATTGGAGTCCCGATTATCTCGGATAAAGCCACTCTCTCCAAATCTAGACCAACCACGACAAAAATCAAGGTGGAAATTGATATCACAAATTCCCAAATTACCGAAATTCAAATTGTGATTAAGAACGAGAATGGAGAGCTAGAGTCTATCAAGCAAAAAATGGAATATGAAAACGTACTAGAGTATTGCTGCTACTGTAAGGCCCAAGGTCACAGTGACACCAATTGCAGAATCCTTCACCCTGAGCTTAGAGGAAATAACAAGAATGAAGGTGGAGATAATGAGAATATACAAAGGCCCCGACAAAAGGTAAACGAAAACCTACAGGCACCTAATGAGTTTCCGGTACAAACTGAAATAGGAGGTACTACTGCAACAAGGGAGAAAAGAAATGAAGATATGAGTTCACAGTGCCCTACATAGGACGATGAATGGTGGACAACAATAGCTAAAGGAAAAGGAAAGAAAGTGACGATGGGAAACAATAATCAATTGGGACAGAGTGGTATAAAAATTAGCAGCCAACCTGATCCTCCAAGAAATGGTAAGGATCATAAGGTTTTGGACAGCATTGAGGAGCACCCCAAGACATTCGGTATCACCTTCAAAGCCCAAGAAACGAACAAAACTGAAACCAACAATCCCATGAGAGGAAAGAGGAAAGTCAGTGCAACATCAAAGATGACCCACGAAAATGCTTCTTTAAGAAAAGCTAGAGTGCAAAAGAAAGCTACTGAAACAATTAGCCAGCCATACGAAAGGAAAACAAGAAGCAAAAAGGGAATTCAGGATGACGGAAACAAAGACACCACTCAACAAATGGACATCCATAAACCCAACAAAAATAAGGACTACAAAGAGGAAAAGGCCCAAACTACGGACAACGACCCACCTCAGACCACTATCAGGATCGACAAAAAGGTGGAGGAATCCCTAGACCCAGTCGATTAAGGTAAAGAGGTGAACAATTCCCTAAAGGAGGATGAATATAATCACTACGAGTCAGCTTCAGAGCAGGAAATGGAGGAGGATCAATTCCACGACATTCAGGACCAACAGATAGAGAAAGAACCCAAAATCCTCAATGGATGAGCTCAGGGAGAATCTTCTATCTCAACTCTTACCAATACAAATGACTCTAATCTTGTCACTGTCCTAATCAAACTAATCACCAAAGGAACATCTTTAATTGATAAGGACTGTTACATGGTGGATTCAGTCAACAATGCACAAATGTCTATGCATAGTTCCAATCTTTAATAGTTCCCAATGATTAACACAATATCTTGGAATATTAGGAATGTTAGAACTCTAAGTGCTTTCGATAGACTTAAGATAATCAAAAAACAAAACAACATCTCCATTATTAGCTTACAAGAACTCTTTGTCAATGCGGACCATATAACTCATTATATGAGAATGCTAGACATGCAAGGCTCTTTTGCTAATGTCAATAATAAAATTTGGCTATTTTGGGTAAATGACTTCAATATTACTATTCTTCATAACACTCCTCAGCATGTCACCTTTTATGCTAACCATGTTAACTCAGGAGCTAAGTTTCACTTGTCTTTGGTTTATGCTAAATGCAGGACTATACTGAGAAGAACTCTATGGGAGGACCTTGTATCCATCTCCAATAATATACAAGGCCCATGGAGTATAATGGGAGATTTCAATGTGATTGCTAAGGTGGAAGACAAGCTTGAAGGAACCCCCTATAGGTTGGAGAAGAGCTTTGACTTCCTTAACTTCATGGACGACACAGGCGTCCAAGATGCAGGCTTTGTAGGAAATATCTTCACATGGTGCAACAACAGAGGTGCTCCAAACACAATTTGGAAGGGACTTGACAGAATGTTATACAACTCTGAATGGTTCGACTTATTCAATAGAACCACTGTCACTCATCTACCCATAACTTGCTCTGACCATGCCCCTCTCCTAATCCAGTTCACCACTTCAGAAGAGGCATATACCAAATATTTCAAATTTCTTAATGCCTGGACAGATCATCCGTAATTTTTGAAGGTCATGGGAAGGATTTGGAGTTTTGAATATCAAGGGAACCCAATGTGGATACTGCACCAAAAGCTTAAAAGAACTACTAGCCTTTTAAGTAATTGGTCCAGAAATACCTATGGAGACATTTTTGAAGTCCCTAAGAGACTAGAATAGGAGATAAACAATCTGGAAATTGCTCTTCAGGACAACAACTCTCCATCCACAAGAGCAAGTCTGAATAAGACAAAGGCTGAATATGTGTTCTACTTGAAAACTCAGGACAACATCCTAAGGCAGAAATCCAGAGTGAAATGGCTGGTGGATGGAGACTCCAACACCTCATATTTCCATAAAACCATCAAAGACAAAAGCAGGAGAATCAGAATCAACAAGATCATGGATGAAGACCAAGAATGGATGGAAGGTAATGAAAAGATCGCAGAGGCAGGGGTCAAACACTTTAAAGGAATCTTTAGCCAGATTTCTGAGTATAATGACTTCCAAGACCTGGACTGTATCAATACATCTATCACAGATGAGATCAACAACGACCTGGTTGAGCTTCCAACTGAAGAGGAGATCAGAAACAACCTCATGACCATGGATCCTGATAGTGCCCCTGGGCCTGATGGATTCACAGCTAAGTTTTTTCCAACCTGTTGGGGAGTGGTAGCCCCCGAGGTTACTAACGCTCTACATTCTTTTTTTTATAGTGTTAATCTCCCTAAATGGTTCACTCATACTAATATTGTCATGATCCCTAAAGTTGATCATCCTCAACACTTCTCTGACATGAGACCTATTAGTCTCTATAATATAATAAGTAAAATCTTTTCTAAAGTCCTCAATTCTAGACTCAGCAAGGTTCTTCCCTCTCTGATCAGTAAGAATCAATCTGGTTTTATTAAAGGGAGATCTATTACTGAAAACATTCTCCTTGCTCAAGAGATAATTCAGGACATAGACTCTCAAAATGTGGTAGGAAATGTTGTGCTTAAACTTGACATGACTAAAGCTTTTGATAAAGTCTCTTGGCCTTTCCTTTGTATCCTCATGCGAAGAATGGGCTTTTGTGAATTGTGGATTGACATGATTTTTAGACATATCTCTAGTAACTGGTACTCTCTAATTGTTAATGGCAGTAGGCACGACTTTTTTCAATCTAAGAGGGGATCAATGCAAGGAGATCCTATTTCCCCTTCTTGTTTGTGATCAGTGCAGAATATCTCTCCAAAAAACTCAATGATTTAAACAACAATACTAATTTCTCTAGCTTTAACATGAATAAAAAAGGCCCTAGAATCAACCACTTAGCTTTTGCTGATGATGTCATTTTATTTTCCAGTGGATGCAGGAGGTCACTAGAAATACTGATGAAAACTCTCAACAACTATGAAAGAGTATCTGGACAAAAGATCAACAAATCAAAATCTAGTGTCTCACTATCTAGCAAGAGCATGATCAAGCTAGACAAAGAGTTGAGGAAATAACTGAAATGACCTACAAAATCCTTCCAATCAAATTCCTGGGTTTGTATGGAGGACAGAAACACTATGCTTTGTTTTTAGAAATGATGAGCAAAATTCTTCACAGAATTAGGGGATGGCAGAACAAGTTCCTCTCAATAGGAGGAAGAGTTGTGCTCATTAAACATGTTCTAATGTCACTTCCAGTTCACTCATTTGCAGCAATACACCCCCCTACTGGAGTTCTGAATCAAATGGAACAAATGTTTAACAGATTCTTATGGGGGGAACCAGTGAGAAAACAAAAATGCATTGGGCATCTTGGGAATCCATGTGCTATCCATGGATTGCAGAGGGAGTCTCCTTTAAAAGACTTCAAGATATATGCAATGCATTCACTGTGAAACAATGTCGGACACTGAGGACTACAAATTCATTGTGGAGTGAGTTTCTGATGGGCAAATATTGCTTAAGAATCCACCCTGTTATTAAGAGATGGTACTCAGGAAACTCACTCCGGGAATGCCATGTGCAAAATCAAAAGTACTGTGGATCAACATATTCTATAGAAGGTAGGCAGAGGTAACGTATTAGTTTGGCATGACAACTGGACAGGTTTTGGGGCTCTTTGGCAATTTTTCCCTGAGGACAGAAAGCCAAGAGAACTGAAACTGTCGGAGTTATACATTAATGGCCAATGGCATTAGGGAGGGTGGGACATCTTTCTACCTTCCCTAGTGATACATCACATCCATGACATGTAGATAAACTTGAATGTGGCTCTAGATGACAGACCAATTTGGACTCCAGAACAAAGTGGAAAATTTATTGTGTCATCGGCCTAGCAAATGCTGAGGCAAAAGAAGCCTAGGAATTGGATCGATGACAAGACATGGCATAAAAAAGTTCCCCTGAAAATGAACTTCATGTTATGGAGAGTTATGAGAGATAAAATCCCTGCTGACTGTAGACTATCAAAAATGGGAATATCTATTGCCTCGAGATGCTGTTGTACCAGACTCCCCAAATAGGAGGACATTGAACACTTCAGTTGCTCTTGAGATTTTGCTAAAAGGATTTGATCATCCTTGTGTGGTCCTATGGGCATTCCCTGCACTAATGTCCCCTTCAAACTTCTGATCAAACATTGGTGGACATGGAAAACCAAAAATCTAGTCCTTGATGCTATCATGAAATGTCTTCCAGCCATCACTATTTGGGAACTTTAGAAGACTAGATGTGATGCAAAATACGGGAAACAATTCTATAACACAAGGAAAACAATCAATAATATTTCTAGCACCATTGCAATGCTTCTTAAAAATCAGTTCAAGTTGATTAATGTGGACCCAAATTGGGACTCCATTGCCTGCTTGATGAAAAGTAATATCAACTCCACAATCATTATCTGAGTTAAGTGGTTGAAGCCATCCAACATCTTTGTGAAGATTAACTCGGATGGTAGCTGCAAGGATGGTTACTGTGGAGGTGGGGGAGTGATAAGGGATTAGTCAGGCTCACTAGTTTTTGCCTACTCTTTGAACCTCGGCCAAGGAACTAGCAATTGGGCAGAGGCAAAAGCCATGTTGTATGGAGTTCATTGGTGCATCAGTAATGGGTATGAATTCATTTTAGCATAGAGAGACTCCAGGTTGCTAGTGGATTGTGTGAACGACTTAAGCATCACCCCGTGGAGAATTCAGGATGAGGTCAAGGAGCTGTAGGATCACATGGAAAATACTGGATTCATCCTTAATCACTGCTACAGAGAGGCGAATAAGGTGGCTGATGCACTAGTATCCATGAGCTTCTCGAATCCTGGCAACAATCTATATGAAAATTTTGCAGACCTTCACTATGGAGTGAAGGGACTCATGACCATAGATAGATGGGGGTTTCCGAACCAAACAAATGAAGAAGTAAGATTTAATATGGGATCCTCCATAAAGGACCTTGAGTTGATTAGTCAACTATAACTTTTTGCACACTGGCTCTTAACTTAGAAAGCCAATTGACAAAGGCCTTCTTTTGTATTTACTTCATCTCATATAGGATCTTGGAATTCTTCATATCTAGCTGGGAGGAGTAATTCACTCATTGTAACCTCCCTCAGATCATCATGTACCTTTTTTATGTAAGATGAATAAAATACAATTTCACAAAAAAAAACCCTTAACTCGACCTCAATTCGACTTAGACTTAGAGCATTACATGAGTATTAAGTGTAGTTGTACTATCACCTTAAAGAAATTTGAAATCGAGTCGAGTAAGAGAATCAAGAAACTTCAGTTTAATAATGAATTGGATTTTCAGTCAAAGTATCCTTTTTTGGCTGAAATAGGGATGTTGTCCATATGATGAAAAGTTGAAGATTCAAGAATCAAGATTTGAATTTACGATCAAAATTCAAAAGTTTAACACTCACTAAAGATAAAATTACAATAGGAAAAGTTAGGAAGAAAGTAATTCTATGAAGCTTTTACATTTTCTTTCATTAATACTTTTAGCTCCCAATAAACTTTCTTATTGTTAATTAATAGAATATTTTATCCTTCTATTTAAAAACCTCTTATTTTAATTAAATTTATTTTGTTGCTTTTATTTTACAAACATTGCGTTGCATATCCACTACAAAAAATGCGGCGATAAGCCTCGCAAGAAACCTATGACAAATTATATGAATCGTTTTTATCACATTTTTTTATTAGATTCAACTAAACGTGAGAAGAAGATTGATAATAGACAAATTCCAATTCGTTTTTCAGGAGTGATTATAGGATCTCTTTTTTGTGTGTTCAATAATGGAAGATGGAAGACTTGTTGGAGAATGATCAGTTTAATGGAGGTTGATGATTTCGATAAAGTAGGTTTATGGAAGACGAAGAGTTCTCTAAGAACGTGTTCTGAGGTTTCCTCAAAAAATGTTTACCCTATTTTATTAAATATTTTTTATATTCCTTGGGATTGTAATTTAATTTTTTGGAGGGATGAAATTATTTAATGTTGAAGTGTTGGGATGAAAATGATATTTTATATACTTGTATTTTTTTTTTCCAAGTTCTTAAAGTGATGAAAAGACCCATGACCCCACAACCCAGCCCCACTTTTTCACTTTTTCTAACCCTAACCCTAAAATTAAATCAAAAAGAAATTAAATGGCTATTGTTCAAATTAAGTTTTGGGGGTGTCCCATGCCAATTATTCTCTAGTAAATCATTGATTTCTTACCCAATTGGAAGACTTATTAATAAGCTATGTATGTGTTTGACATAGCAATAGTTAGGTTATTATCTTGTTTCTTTTAAATAAATTGTAGCAATCAGCTTAAAATAATTATTTGTAACTTTTTCTTCATCTTCTATACTTTAACTAATCAGAGTGAAGTAGCACTTGTTGATACAACTGAAATGGCAAGATATATTATAAAATTTTAATAACAAATGAGAGCAGTAAATACAAACAATTGAAATTGTATAAATTTCACAAATTGCAAATGTATTGAAATAAACTATACATGTATTTGAATTTTTTTTTGTTGTTCATGATGTAAAAATGATGGATATTTTTACGTTCGATTATGATCAGGTTTGGAAAAGGCCGTTATCAAGTGATAGATTAGCTCTAGTGCTACTCAACTATTGCTATCAAAAGATCGAAGTAATAGTAGAGGCAAGAGATGGAGGTGTGTGTCTATTGCAATTGATCATTATAAGTGTAAAGTAGCTTGTTATTGGTAATAAGTTAATCAAACAATCTATTCATCTTCAATTTTGTGCAAATATGATGTAGTTTGTACAATGTTATGTGGATAATGGGAAGTGAGAGTTGCAATTATGAGGACTTTGTATACTATTTGTATAGGAAGAGTGTAGATGCAATAGGTCAAAGGCATATTTTAGCTCAATTTTCTTGTTTGATCACTTGGGGATGAGCGATGAATAAAGTAATATATATTGTAACGAACCGATCTAATCGTTATGAGTAAGTCAATAGCAAAAGAATTTAGGCAAGCAAACTTTTTGGGTAGCGATTTATAAATTTTAAGATAGGCCAGCGCCCACAGACAAAATCTGGGATAGGTGAGGTGTAATATTTAGGCTTGGTGGAGTCAATCTTGTAGCCACGACATTAAGAAGTTCATAGGGCTTTATGCAATCGAATTCAAATAGGTAAAACTCTGAAATTGATCTTGGCGTGGATGGAATATGTTGGAACGTCAAGGGAAGAGGTTGTGTTGTGAAAATATGGCCTTTTTTTCTTCAAAAATCTGAGTCTCTGGAATTTATCCTCTCTCGCTATAGCGGTGGTGTCCCACTATAACATTGTGCAGACCGTTATAGCGAGGTAAGTGTCGCTATAGCAGCACTGCTATAGTAGGGCGAAACGGAATTTTATGGATAAGTAACCCCAAAGACCCTAATTTCTGCACTTTTGTTCATGTAGTTGGATGGGGCAATTTTGGGAAATTTGCACCTTTTTTTTCATGAAATTCGTCGATAAAGGTAAGATTTTGACTCTCCAACCTTATGCATTAATTCTTAAGCCTTAGAATCTAGGTCATTGCTCTTGAAGGGTGGGGGGATTGATTTCATGGTGGAAAAGAGTCGTAAGTTAGGGAAGATAATCATATATTGGTCGGGGGTTAGGATTGGTAGGTAATTTGGATATATTATAGATCATTAGTGATTGTTGTTACTTTTATTATTTATTTTAGACCAAGAACAAGTCAAGGCATTTCGCAAGGGAAAATCTCAAATTCTTTAGAGTTTCCAAGAGACTTGATTTGAGGTAGGTGATAGTTGTATGTTTTCTGTTTATGTATGTATGTATGTATGTCTACTTTGTAGTTTCGTTGATGCAATACATGGTAGGAAATATTTAGGGAGACATATGCAATGCCATCATGTTGATAATCTCATGCAATGGACTTGTTATTGTGACATGTGGTTTTCAAGTGGCATTGTTTATTATTAATACTTGTTTGTGATTGTTGGTTGGCTCGGGTACCATGCCGATACACTAATTATAGATGACTCTGGTACCATGACAGTAGACTAACTATGTATGTCTAGGGTACCACACATGTACACTAATAGTTTGGATTTGGATTCCATGAAAGGACCAGGTATGTGATTATGGTTCTATAAGTGAACCAGGCATTTGCATTATGATCATGTGGGACATGCATCCATGTATTGTTGTTTTATGACATGTGACAGAGAGTCCATGAGGTTGATAATTGTTGTTTTGTGTTGTAACGACCTTTTTTCATCATTATGAAAAAGCCAATGGGGAAGGAATTTGGGCCAGAAAAACTTCTGAGTAGTAACTAGGAAATTTCTAGTTTAGGCCAGACTTGGACGAAATTTGAGTCAGAAATCCGGTAATGGATGAGGGATTTAATTATGAGTTTGATCACGTGAGCGGATAGTCAATACATTAAGAAACTTATATGACTTTACGGAATCAAATTTGGGCGAGTAGAACTCCCGAAAGTAATCTTGGCGTGAAAGGGTAGTTTTAGAATGTCATATTTGAAGGTGTGTTGTGAAATGGGAGCTTGGAACTTAAATTCCGAGGCTCTGTCTCCATACAAGCCGCTGGGGCGGGATTAATTCCGCCAGGACGGCGCTGTTATGGTGGGATAAGGCTTGTCGTGGTGGGCCCGTCGCGACTTAAATCGGGGAAAAACCCCAAAATCATTATTTTCTTAAAACTTCGCTCTTAAGAGATAAGGGACGACCCATGGCAGTTTCGTATTTCGATTCTTAGAACTTAGAGTCCTTGTAAATTATCGTTGACGAGGGTTTTGTCCTGAAGTTGATGGTGGGAAAAGCCTTAGTTTATTGGGATAATGAGTTTGGCATTAGGTTAATATTGTTGCTATAATCCGGGTAAAATTAGGCCTTGTTTACTGATTCTTGCGTTAATTACTTATCTTTAGACCAAGATCAAACTGAAAGACTCCGGAAAGGGAAAACTCAAGTGTCTTAGGAGTATTCAGGCTTGGTTTCGAGGTAGGTGATGGTTCGACTTCCCGTTGTGTGATATATGCGTGTTAATTGCTCCATTGTATGCATACATGTATGTGAATAGGGAAACATGAATCGAATCTAGTGAAATAATTATGTGTGAACAATTACATATCATGAACATGTTACTTGACTGTGTGACTATGTGCACTATTCATTATGGGTGTGATTGTGACTGTGGTTGTGCTCACTGGACCGGGTATCACATTTCGACACATATATTAGATCTGTTGTCACGTTCTGACACATATATTAGATCGGGTGTCACCTTTCCACACATGTATATTGAATCGGATGTCACATTCCGACACACTAACAATTTAGGTGTGGGTTTCATGAGAGAACCACTTGCGATTGTTACATTTATATTTACTTGTCATGGTTATTGGGAAATTGTATGTTATTCCTAAAATGATTATTGAATTATGCATTATGTATATATGTTTACTGTGTTGTAATGCCTTGTTTATATTGCGCTTACTAGAGTAGCCGCATAATCCTACCAGTACACCGTTGTTTGTGTATTGATACTACACTTGCTCTTTCTTTGTTGAGTACAGGGCATCTTCATGCGACTACTGATAGACCACAACTAGGAGATCTTTGACCGAGACCAGATTCAAGGGTGAACCAGTTCTTTCAGGCTACCATAGATCCTTCCTTAGTTTAGTCCATTTTTTTTCGAATTTAAACTATATGTATAGATTTTGTTTAAGCTTACTTTTCGGGGTTGCACCCCTATTTTATTAAAAAAAGGGGAAATGACGTTGATTTAAGAGTTGTCACTTAATTTTTAAAGGAAAATTAAGAAAACTAATTTTTTTCCAAAAGATTAAAATAAAAAATCTAATGATAATTGTCACGCCCCGAGCCTACACCCTGCGCGGGACCGGCACTCGGAGACCATTGCTGGCCCCAAGCGAACCCTTGACCTGGCTTTCTTAACTCAGCGGAAACTTAACTCAACAGCACAACTCAATGTAATGAAAGGTTATAAAATAACCAACTGACAAAATCTGGCCAAAAAGGCAACTCGAGTCTCAAAATAGAATATTATATATATATACATAGATGAGAGACTCAAAACTAACTGACTGACTGTCAATGAAGCCTCTAAAATACTGACATGGATGTTGGGACAGACCCCACAACACCCTAATAAAACAAAACAAAGAGAACGAAATAACCGAGTCCTCCGTATGCAAAGAGGCTCACCACTGACTCTGGAGTGCTCAGCTGGATCAACGGCGTACTGGATGCTGATCCTGGGTACCTGCGTCTGCATCATAATAAGATGCAGGCCAACTGGCATCAGTACATGGAATGTACGAGTATGCGAGTTGAAAAGCTAAACCACAACTTAAGCTTGCAAAGAGTAGAAAGAGAACACTTACCTTGGCTCGGTACGGCTCATGAATAACTGAACTCAATATATAAAGCAATAAGACACATGCGATATATAAGGCTTGTAAAACAGTATAAACAACTTAGCTTGTTAATGATAAAACAATAACAACTCAACTTTACTTATATAAAAGTAACATAACTTATGTGGGAGGTTCTTTAACCGACAACCACCACTATGAGCCCTAGTGATGATACAACGTTTTACATCACGTTGCCCAAGGATCATTCTATACCTTGTCGTGATATAGGAAACTAACTTTACTAAGTGGATCCACTAGCTTAACTTTCGTGATCATCTAAAAAGTATGACCCGAGAAATCCCATGTTGGCGCATGGTTCTTATGGAGAGTTGAGTTAATATGAACTCGTGTCCCCAATTCGGTGCTCAATACTACCCCAAAATACTTTGGCTCATAAGTGCTTTAAACACATATTTCTTTAGTTGAAATAATTACTCAAAACTTATCCCAAAGGCTCTTTTGGAAAACATGTTTCCTCTCTTACTCAAATGTAAAAACATTTATAAATTTCTTTAGGAATACTTAGTTCCCTAATAGCTTTTGAGAAATGAACACAACTTTAAACTCTTGACTTAACTTGAAACTTGAGACTCTTACTCGACTTGAAACTTTATACCCTTTTACTTGACTTGAAACTCTATACCCTTTTAAATGACTTGAAACTCTATACCCTTTTACTTGACTTGAAACTTGAGTATTGAAATGAAGTTGAAACGTTCACTAAAGACTCTTGAACAACTTAAAAAAACTTGCTTTGACTTACTTAACTTCTAGGCTTGGCTCTAACTTCACTTGACTTCTAACTTCACTCGACTTGGAAACTAACTCTCCTTGAATCGGATTATGAGTTCAAGGTGTTTGATCACATGTTATGGATGAGTTTGGGATGTTAAGATGTACCTTAAAGTATTGGAAACAACTAAAAAACATAGGTACTTTACCAAGGAACATGTATGAAAAGGTGGGGAATGAAGGTAACGGGAAGGATTGGCGTCCTTGGCGCTCTAAGAGGTGCGGGGCGCTAGCCCTCAAACTTCAGAGGGGTCTACTGGGTGTTTTGCCGGGTGCTCTGCCCCAAGGGGAAAGTTCAGCATCCCTTTTTGGGGTGCGCTGGCTGGCGCGACAGCCCAACCCTTTCCCCCCCCAAAAATCCGACTTTTTCCCCTTGTTTCTTTCCAACTCTAAACCCTCTCAACCTCAAAGGTTCCAGCAGCAAAATCACAACCAAATCATGTCCCAAATCAACAAGGAACTTCAACACCATAATCAACAACAGAACCAATCTTTTCTTGAAAATAAAACGAATTTGGAGTGTGGGGGAAAGGAGCAACCCCAACACTAAGGATCATAAAATCCCTCAACATACAAGAGATTCAACTCAAAAACCAACCGGAAACATGTCCCAAATCACAATAACTTCAACACAATCACAACCAACAACTTCATCAAATACAACTAACAACTTCAACAAACATAATCATTCTTTCTTTCTTTTTTCGAAATTAAACGAGTTTGGCGTGTGGGGGAAAGAACCAACCAACACTATGAACTCACATACCTAGTAGGGATCATCCCGACGATATCCACGATGATTTCCTTGCTTGATCTTCCCTTTCTCCTCTTCGTCTTCTCTTCTTTCTCTCTTATCTCCCAAGCCCTAACTCTCACTCTTTTAAAATGGGACAAACTGATCAAAAATTCAGTCTAACACAACAATATAACCAAAAGAATTGGTTAGTGAAAAGACCAAAATGCCCTTGAAATTTCCGGACAGATTTCCCTGCCAACTGTCCAACTTCCAAAGGGCATAACTCACTCATATGAACTCGGAATATAGAAAACTCGGTGGCGTTAGAAAGATTATTCCACGAACTTCGCAAACATAACTGGGAATACTCCTAAATCTTCATGAGCTAGGAGTTATGACTACTCAAAGTTGGCCAGAAACTCACTTTTTTTCCACACTTAAACCAAAATTTCCAGATTTTGAATTTAGCCAAATTTCCAGATTCTGAATTTTTCCAAAAAATGATTAATTCCAATTCTAAGCCTCTTCATAGATATTTCAAATT
>JAJOOH010024399.1:0-15403 GCA_029582605.1 Solanum gracilifrons | reverse complement strand
TTTCATCTACAATTTATATGCCATTTCAATTAGTTAAATATTAAAAAATAACTAAATTGAGAATTATAATATTTAAATGTACACAAAAAATATATTACTAGTTTGAGAAAAATCGTGTAACCAGTTTCGAGTAGCAACAAGTGTTTGGACATTTTCATGGTGGATGCAACTTCTATACTTTGATTTCCTAAAAAACTTTAAATAGATTTTGAGTTTGGATCTCTTTAATTTTAAATTTTAATATTATATTATATTATATTTTTTAATTAATTTTTATTGGCCCACGGGCCGGCCCTACCTATATTTCTCAAGCCCCACAAATCAGCAGGCTTATTCAGGCCGGGCTAAAAAGCCTTTTTCTTAAATGGGCTCCAAAATTTTTAGCCCAGCCCTATTAAATCCCGGGTAAGGCCAGGCCGGCCCAACAGGCCTAGCCCATAAAGCTAAAATCAATACATGTGTTTATCTTCTTCTTCTTTTAAGAATTGTTTTTTCTACTGGTGTTATTTATGTTTTGTAAAGCTAGATGCATTTGTTCTATCAATATTTCACTTTAAAAACAATAATCACATATTTTTATCATATAAAATCAATGCATCAAAAGGATAAAAAAACCCAATTGTTTATATTTGATATTGACAAATGTTGAGATCGTTCATGCTAGAATCCCTAAGTTAAACAAATAACAGTTAACTCATTTATTAAATTTTTTTTTTTTTGAACATCCTTGATGGAATTTCTGACTTCGCCACTGCCTATGAGTTGAACATTCTTGAGATGAGTAGTATCCCAAAGTCCATGAGTTGAGTTGTTCATGCCCATAATTCCGCATAAACCCTTTGAGTTGAGCATTCTTGAAATAAGTGGTATCATTGAAGTTCTTGAGTTCTGAGTTGTTGAGTTCTGAGTATTGGGTTCTATGTATGGTTATTGAAAACCTTGAATTGAGTCATTTACGTCCATAATTCGGCATGAACCTTATTTTGAGAAGTCTTTTATAATTTTTTCTAAACTTGTTTTAAGACTTGAGCAGTTGAGTTGAGAAAGAGTAGAGTTGAGTTCATTTTCTTTAAAAAGATATATGAGAACTAAGTATTCCCAAGAGTAAATATTTTCACATTTAAAAGAGGAGGAAACTGAGATTTCCAAAAGAATTTTGAGCAGTTTGAGTAACATCTCTTTTAAGAGAAAGATTTTGAGTAATAATCTCAAACCACAGAAAAAGTTATATTTTTAAACATATGAGTTGAGTATATTTTGGGAGTAGTATTGAGCACCGATATGAGGACTAGTTCAGATAACTCAAGTCTCCATGAACCATGTAGCCAGTGTGGGTAGAAAGGGTCATACTTTTTAGATGATTCCTTAATGCTTTTTAGCATAGACTAGTGGATCCACTTAGTTGAGGCGTTCTATTTCCCGGCAAGTTATAGGATAGTTCTGGCAGCGTGGGCGAGACGTTGTATTATAACATAGCTCATAGTGACTGTTGTCGGTTAGAGAAACTCCCACATAATTATATTACTTTATTATATACAAATTGAGTTGTTATTGTATTCTTCAATACATTGAGTTGTTATCTGCTGTTTTAAGAGCTTTCCATATATTACATCTTTTATTGTTGCTTTATTTTTTAGTATCTTGAGTTGAACTGTGCTTCATTGAGGCGAGTAACTTACTGTTGAGTTGAGCCTTATTTCACTTAGTTGAATATTTTTATCTTTGAGTTGAGTATCTTATTCCTTAGTTGAGTTAGTTGAGTGAGTTGAGAAGAGGTAAGTATGTTTCCTTTTTATCAAGTTCAAGCTTATGTTATGCTTTAGAATTCCCCTTACATGCTCATGCATTCCACGTACTGAGTCATTTGGCCTACATCATTTTATGATGTAGATACATGTATTCAGGATCATCAACACGAGCTTCGTTGATACCACATGCAGTTCGAGTTAGCTATGGTAAGCCTCCTTGCTTCCGGAGGGTTCCCTTTTACTTTCAGTTATATCAGTTGTTAGGATGTCATGGGTCTTATCCGACTTCCATCTTTTTCAGTTAGAGGCTTCATTGATAGACAGTAGAGTTTCATAAGTCTGTTCATATATTTTGTTAAATGTTTTAAAGACTTAAGTTGCCTATTTTATGGTGAGTTGAATATACTATTTATATTCATGGTTATCATTTCAGTATTGTTCAAATTATTTTAAAGTTAAGTATATGAATTTTATTCAGTTTTTAAGCTTTGTATGCTTGAGTTAGTCTTCTGCTTGTAGTCTGCCAGGATGAGGGTTCGCTTGGGGACCAACTATGGTTCTTGAGTGCCGGCCACGTCCAGGGCGTAGGCTCAGATCGTGAAAAACTTGGTATTAGAGCATAGAGTTCAAGTGACCTAGCGTATCTATGAAGCCGTGTCAAGTAGGATCTTATTTGTAGTTGTGAGGGTCCCACTTCTATAAATGAGGGACTACAGACATTTAGGAAAAGTTTCTCTTCTTTCATACTCTTAATCGTGCAATAGAGCTATGTCATAGAGATGTATTCATACTCATGCGTTTCTTAGATTCATTCGACTACCCCTCATACTAGAGGTGGTTGAAAAGAAAAGTTAGTCCTTTATCGATGAGTTTCTCTTAACAAAAATCTTAAGGAAGTCATGAGACTCCAGAAAGGCTTGAGAGAATCCCGTAAGTTAAGTGTTGAGTTTCAGAGAAATGTACCCATAATTATATGAATCGTGCATTTGAGCAAAAAGTAAGTTGACTCTCTTCTCTAAGTCTTGTTTCAGCTGAGATCCTTATGAGAAAGAATGCTTAGAGCTTGAGGTAGTATTTTTTCCCTAAAAGATAGTATGAGTTACAAGATCATGAGCAATAGTGGTGAACGTGCCTAGAGTTAGGGGAAAGTATGCAGAAGTATAGATATCTATGAAAGGGAGATAGTGATGGGGAGATTATGTTATTATAGTCATGCACCCAGTAAGTTATTGATGAGGAGTTTTTCCTTATGGATGGACTAAGAAGTGACGAGTTGTGAAGATCTCATGATAGGAGGTAGAGTAAGAGTTGCTAGTCAAGATGAGGTAGAGTTAAGAGTTGCTAGTCAAGATGAGTTGAGACCGATGTGCCATCGTGTTAAAGGAGGCTAAATATATGTGTTGAATAGAAGCATAGAGTATTCATGAAGTGATAGATCTAAGCTAGGCTTATGATATGTTTGAGAGGGTCATGATGTTCAGAAGGTTATAGAACTGATTAAGTAATGAGGTAGGCGAGCAATCGTATTGATATTCGGGTTTAGTAATAAACATTATGCTTGAATTTGAGATGAGTGTCATGATCCAAAGAATGGAAACATGAGGGTGATGATGTTATTCTTGAGATTTGATCTGGTAGACTTGACATAAAGTAGGTGAGAAATTTAGATGTTAGTTGCAATGAAGATGAGTGGTACAAGTGAGAGAACCTAGCCTTTAGATAAGGGCAGTGTAGTGTGGCTAAGTCACAAGAGTAACAAGAGCATTAAGAGGTGTACTGAGGGTGCATGAAATCAGAAGAGGTTAAGAGAAACACCTTAGAAATAGGTCTTAGTACCTACTTATGGAGAGTTCGGTAGTCATGAGATAAGCTTCTCCCGAGTTTTAGAGTAAAAAAAGGATGTACACCAGTTAGAGATGATGGAATAGGTCCATAGTTTTCAAGTGTTAGCCTTAGACCTAAGGGGGAGATGACAAGATGATAAATCAAGTCAAGTGCTTGAGAGTAGGATAGTAATGAGTTCCAAAGAGTATGAGATATAGCTTTTTAGAGGTCCTTTTAAGAGTAAAGTGATGTTAAAATGAGAAGGTTAATGATCTTATCGTGATGATGATGGTGTGATAATTCCATCTAAGGTTATAAAAGAGGAGGATGATGCTTTTCTATGAGAAATAGTTAAATGAGAGGTCTTAGTTGGTTCCGAAAGAGTTAGTTAGTAGGAGTCCATGGAGTTTTTAGAGTACTAAGCTTGAATGTGATGTTGTTAAACATTAGGTGGTTCTTCATATGAGTCCAATGTGGTGGTAAAGAGAAATAATAGGGAGAGGTATAGAACCTGAACCTAAGGATTTGGGTTAAGCTTGAATATAGTAACAACATACAATTAGACGTAGATCTTAGTAAGAGTAACCCATTCCATACCCAGTCCAACCATCATTCGAGGACGAATAATCCTAAGGGAGAGATAATGTAACACCCTAAAAAATTTTGAGCAAAGACTCGAACCATCCTTCGTTGTGAGTTGGATTTTACCGAGGAATTCAAATTTTCTTGAGTGTTAAGGTCACTAGATATAGCACCTTGAGTTCCAAAAAGAACTAAATTGGAAATAGCAAAATCTGAAGTTTTGCAAGTTATGCTTAAGTTATGAGTTTTGGGTCAACTTCAAACAATAATAACTTTTTGCACAAGATGAGTTAGGTGGGCTACAAGATATTAAATGAAAGGTCTTGGATTCCTCTTTCCAACGCTACCGAGTTTTCTAGTTTTCGAGTTCGTATGAGGGAGATATGTCCATTTGAAGTCGGGTTGTCTGAATAAAGAAATTTACCCGGATTTTAGAGGGGTATTTTGGTCTTTTCAGTGCCCAATTAATTAAATCCGTTTTTAGTAAATTAATTGGGGTCTAAACTGAGTTATTTTGGTTTACGCATTTACCAAATCACGCTAGGGTTTTGGAGAAAGAACTCAAGAGGAGAAAGGAGAAGAAAAGTTAAGATTCATCAAGTTCTTGTGGTTTTGGTTGTGGATTTCACCAAGGATTAAATCCTACGAGGTATGTGAGACTTAGATAATGTTGGGTTCATTCACCCACGTGCCAAACATGTTTAATTTATCATGATGTCGTCCTAAAATGATTGGAAGTTTGAATGTTCTTGATGTGTGTTCTTGAATTGCTTTCGTTCTTGAACTTGGGTTGACATTGAAGAGTTTCTTGAGGTTATAGTGTTGTTTCCTTGAGTTGTTTGAGTTAGATTATTGTGTACATATACTGGGTATCTGAATCTAAAGAGAATTTGAGAAAAAGAATCGAGTTTAGGTGAATTGGGGTTAGAAAATGAAGAAGGAAAAAGTCGGGCAAATTTGGGTGCCAGGTTCCTCAGGTTGGGAATGTTTTTCTCCACTTCGCAGAGAGTTCATGGACCCTTCTGCCTCAAAATTTATTTCGCAACCAAATATTTAAATGCATCTCCGCGTCACGGACTTGGTTCCATACAACGATTTCTTGATCGTTTCTCATATTTAACTATCTAAAAACACTCCTAAACATCACAAGATCTTTCCTATCACAAATCACACCCTTGAATTCATAAATCAAATTCAAGGTAGAGTTGAGATTTCTTTCGAACATTTTTGAGAAAGTCCCTTTGAGTCTTTTTGAGGAGTCTTCTACAATTTCTAATAACTTGTTTCAAAACTCGAGTAAGTGAGTATGAGAGTGAGGAGAATGTATTCATGAGTCTACTTTATCATCACGAGATCCTTCATATCATGAACCATAACTCTTGAATTCATAATTCACATTCAAGAGAGAGTTAAGAGTACAGTTCGACAGTGTTTTTGAGTTCAATTATGAATCCTTTGAGATCAGCTATCGATTTGAGCCAAGTTTTGAGGAAGTAAGTATGAAAATGAGAAGAGTTGTATACGTGAGTTACATATCATTATGTAGACCCTTGAGTGGAGACATTCATGCACATAAATTCTGCCTGACCTCCATAAGTTGAAGTATCTTTGAGAGGAGTAGTATCTTCAAGTTCTAAGTTTTGAGTTCCTAACCCTTTTCAAATTATATTCTTAATCATGGGACTACTACATATTACCCATGAAGTCCATGAGTTGAGTTGTTCATGCCCATAATTTCGCATGAACCTTTTAAGTTGAACATTCTTGAGATGTGTAGTATCTTGAAGTCCATGAGTTGAGTTGTTCATGCCCATAATTCCGCATGAACCCTCTGAGTTGAGCATTCTAGAAATAAGTAGTATCATTGAAGTTCTTGAGTTCTGAGTTGTTGAGTTCCGAGTATTGAATTCTATGTATTGTTATTGAAAATATTGAATTGAGTCGTTTACGTCCATAATTCGACATGAACCTTATTTTGAGAAGTCTTCTACAATTTTTTCTAAACTTGTTATAAGACTTGAGCACCTGAGTTGAGAAAGAGTAGAGTTGAGTTCATTTTCTTTAAAATGATATATGGGAAATAAGTATTCCCAAGAGTAAATGTTTTCACATTTAAAAGAGTATGAAACTAAGATTTCCAAAAGAGTTTTGAGCAGTTTGAGTAACATCTCTTTTAAGAGAAAATTTTTGAGTAATAATCTCAAACCATAGAAAAACTTATGTTCTTAAACATATGAGCTTAGTATATTTTGGGAGTAGTATTGGGCACTGATATGGGGACGAGTTCAGATAACTCAAGTCTCCATAAACTATGTAGCCAACGTGGGTAGAAATGATCATACTTTTTAGATGATTCTTTAATGCTTTTTAGCTTAGACTAGTGGATCCACTTAATTGAGGCGTTCTATATCCCGTCAAATTATAGGATAGTTCTAGCAGTGTGGAAGAGACGTTGTATCATCACATAGCTCATAGTGATAGTTGTCGGTTAGAGAAACTCACCTCAGAATTATATTACTTTATTATATACAAATTGAGTTGTTATTGTATTCTTCAATACATTGAGTTGCTATCTACTGTTTTAAAAGCTTTCCATATATTGAATCTTTTATTGTTGCTTTATTCTTGAGTATCTTGAGTTGAGTATATTGAGTATCTTGAGTTGAACTGTGCGTCATTGAGTTGAGTACCTTACTGTTGAGTTGAGCCTTATTTCAATGAGTTGAA
Source organism: Solanum gracilifrons (assembly GCA_029582605.1). Lineage (NCBI taxonomy): Eukaryota > Viridiplantae > Streptophyta > Magnoliopsida > Solanales > Solanaceae > Solanum > Solanum gracilifrons. The sequence goes on along the minus strand of JAJOOH010024399.1, from coordinate 8,522 downwards.
TATTTTTATCTTTGAGTTGAGTATCTTATTCCTGAGTTGAGTGAGTTGAGAATAGGTAAGTATGTCTCCTTTTTATCAAGTTCAAGCTTATGTTATGCTTTAGAATTCCCCTTAGATGCTCGTACATTCCACGTACTGAGCCATTTGGCCTGCATCATTTCAAGATGCAGATACAGTTATTCAGGATCATCAACATGAGCTTTGTTGATACCACATGCAGTGCGAGTTAACTATGGTGAGCCTCCTTGCTTCCGGAGGATTCCTTTTTACTTTCAGTTATATCAGTTGTTAGGAAGTCTTGAGTCTTGTCCCGACTTCCATCTTTGTCAATTAGAGGCTTCATAGATAGATAGTAGAGTTTCAGAAGTCTGTTCATTTATGTTGTTAAATGTTTTATAGACTTAAGTTGCCTATTTTATGGCGAGTTGAATATACTATTTATATTCAGAGTTATCATTTCAGTATTGTTCAGATTATTTTATAGTTTAGTAGATGAATTTTATTCAGTTTTTAAGTTTTGTATGCTTGAGTTATTCTTTCGCTTGTAGTCAGCCAGGATGAGGGTTCTCTTGGAGACCAGCAATAATGGTTATCGAGTGCCGGCCACGTCCAGGGTGTAGGCTTGTGTCATGACAATATATATATATTTTTCTAACATTTCTCATTTGTATATCTCTTATTATTCTATCAGTTAATGATTTTTGTATACAATTGATTTATATATTTCTGTATTTTCTAACTCATATGTATTCATATATTTTATATTTATGCAAATAATCATATATGCAGGAAATTTGACTCAGAGTAAATGTATCAAAATTTTCAAAAAAAATTATATTTATGCAAATTGCAGGAAATTTGAGTCAGTAAATGTATCAAAATTTTCAAAAAAAAAATACAAATACAAATCACACCACAAGGAGGATTTAACCCTGAAATCAATAAATTTATATTTAAATAAATTGATCTAATACATACAAATAAAAATCTTCGTGTTCAAAAGAAATACAATTTCTATATAAAGAAACCTAATAATATTATACACATAGAATTTAATCAAATTTCATAAATACATACACAAACCAAAATTTAACAGAAGCATTTGTTGTCATCCTTTGAGAGGGCGCAAGGTCGCGGTGACTCGTCAAAAAATAATAATTCAATTTTTAAAAGAATTAAAATAATTTTAAAAAGGGAAAGTGGGTAAAAGGGAGTCGCCACCTAATTTTAGGAAAACTAGGAAATCAATTAATTAATTAACAAATAAAAAAGTTTACGAAATTATTAGATTATAGGTAAGAGGTTCAAGTTATTCCCAAGGGAAAGTGTTAGGCATCCTTTAAAATCCATAATTGTGGGTTTCAGGTGGTGGTTTGGTCGTTGTCTCTGGGTTGTTTGAGTGTAACGACCTGTTTCCGTCGTTATAGAAAAGCCAATGGGGAAAAATTGGGGACGGAAAACTTTTTCGTAGTGTTTGGATTTTTCCAACCTTGTCCAGATTTGGACGAAATTGGAGTCATCGAGGTGTACGGAAATATGGTAATAATCAGTGAAGTATTTATTATTTTGATTGCATGAGTGGTTAGATAAATCGTCATGGAATCCATATGACTTTACGGAATTGAATTCGGGCGAGTAGAACTCCAGAATCGATCTTGGCGTAAAGGGTATTTTCTGAGCATCGTTGGTTAGATGTGTTTTGTGAAATGGGGATTTTGGAATTCTTGAAATAGCTCTCTGTCTCGAGAATGCCACCTTGACACTAGGTTTTGTCGCTCTGGCGGGGACGCTGTAGCGGGGTGGTGGCCGCTGTGGCGGGCTCTACACGAATTAAAGTCGTTAATAAACCCCTAAATGACCTCATTATGCACTTTTCAATTTTAAGAGCTAAGGAACGAACACCAGGTGACTCCTACTAGTTTTTCACCATTCTTGAGGCTAAAGGTAAGATTTGTTATAGATTTTATGGTGGAAACAACCCTAATTTGGATAATCGGGTTCATGGGTTTGATCTAGGGTTCATAGAATTGTTAGAAATCTGGGTAATTAATGATTGTTTATTGATTCCTGTATTATATTGATTGTTTGTAGACAAAGAAGAAGCAGAACGAATTCGGAAAGGGAAGGATAACGTTTCTTTGGGTTTCAAGTTTGTTTCAAGGTAGGTGATGGGTGTGATTCTATGATTTGTGTGATGTACGCTTGTTCTTGCTTCATTATGATACTTGTAAATGTATGAATGTTGCAATGTTAATCACACTTGTTGAAACAAATGAGATAGAGAATTGATGAATGCCATGAAATCATGATTTAAATGTATGATCTTGATGATATACTTCTGATTGTGATTGTAGTGTGTTGAATGGATCGGTTCTAACGTTCCGGCATAACTAACTTGGATCGGTCGCCACGTTTCGACATAACTATGAGATCGATTGCCACGTTCCGACATGCTAACTGTTTGGGTTTGGGTTCCATGAGAGGACCAATGATTTGACATAAAATGTGAAGTTGTTCGTTGTTCGTAAATGTTGATAATGTTGTATATGTTGATATATATATGCATGTGATTATAATGTTGTTTGACTTGTTTATGTTGCACTAGTGGGATAGCCGCGTGATCTTACCAGTATACTGTGGTTGTGTACTGATTATGCAATTGCTCTTATTTTTGTTGAGTACAGGGAATCTTCAAGCGGCTATTGACAGACCTTGCTTAGAAGATCAGTGATCATTGCTTTGAATTCAATGGTGAGCCAATCATTCCGGGCTACAATGGGATTCTCTTTCGTCTATGTCCACCATTTTCGTACTTAGATTTTGTTCTAGTTAGTTGATTAGTTCATTAGATTGGGGTTGCATCCCTTCTTGTTTAGACGTGGTTCATTGTTAGAATGTTTTGGTACATTGCCTTTTAGGTTCTAGGTTATTCTTCCGCATTGTTAGTTATTATTGTTAGACTTTTGTTAGAGTTTATGGAACTCTATTTTTATTTCTTTAGTGTTGACTTAAATGACTTAGTTTTTAGATTATTTGCTTGATTTGGGTCGTAGTAGTGGTTCTCCCACCGGAGTGTTAGTGTGGATGCCAACCAGGACGGTCTGGGTCATGACAAAGTTGGTATCAGAGCCTAGGTTCGTTCATTTTGATGTACCAAAATGAGTTTAATAGAGTCTCGCGGAATGGTACGGGGATGCCTTTACTTTTCTTCGAGAGGCTATATGACTCTAGGAAATCTCTCTGTTTTCTCTTATCTCCTTTCGTGCTATGGCTTGATTTCAATTGGTATTTGTCGATTCAAATTGGTATCTAACCTCTTTCACTCTTCTGTCCGCAGATGGTTAATACTAGATTCAACGGTGTTAGGCCCGTAGTTCCCATCAGTGCTCCGATTGAGGAATCTGCACCGAGAGGTCGTGGTCGAGGTAGGGATGGAGGAAAAGCTGGGGGTAGAGGCCGTGGAAGAGTAGAACGTGCTAGAAATGGAGCTCATATTGAGAATGCTCAAATGAATGAGAACCTTCCTGCGCATCATGAAGAGATAGATGAGAATGTTGATGTTGAGGATTTGGGACAAGAGGGAGAGGTGCAGGCTGAGACTACATGTGTTCCTCCTTTGGATCTGGTGTTAGCTCAACAAATCATGTCGTTCTTAAAGGGATTTGTTGGTGCTGGAGTGCTTCCTTCTGCTCAAGCAACTCAAGCTCCTACTAATCCTCATGTTGCTAACATTGCGCCCAAGGTGGGTGGGATTGGAGGTAATGATGCTTTCTTCCGTCCTTTGTTGGGTTCTGTTATGACTGATAATGAACATGAAATGTTGACTAAGTTTTTGAAGCTAAAGCCTCATGTGTTTCTTGGTTTCGAGAATGAGGATGCTTATGATTTCATTTTGTATTGCTATGAGAGGTTTCATAAACTGGGTATTGTTTATCAGCATGGGGTTGAGTTTGTGTCTTTCCAACTTCAAGGTGAGGCTAAGCAGTAGTGGAGAACTTTTATGGGATACAAATCTTCTACTTTACCTCCACTTACTTGGACCCAATTTCATGCTTTGTTTCTATAGAAGTTTGTGCCTAGGACGTTGAGGGATCACAAGAAAGATAAGTTTATGACGTTGGAGCAATGTGGTATAACTGTGGCTTCTTATGAGGCCAAGTTTCATGCTTTGTCTAGATATGCTACTCAATCGGTGACTACTGCGGAAGAGAGAATCTGGTTATTTATTAGGGGATTAAATTTTGAGTTGCACGTATTATCTTTTCATATGACTTCTGCAGGGAGAGGGTTTAATGAGGTGACAGACTATGTTAAGAGAGTGGAGGGAGTGAGGCGAGATGGTTGATGTGAGGCCAAAGATACATATTTTTAATCATTATTTTCCTCACATTTATTATTTATATCTGCCCTTTTTGAGCATTAATTTTATTGATTGTTCTAAATATTATATTTTATTTGTAGAAGTAAATTGGTGTTAAGTTGAAGTAGTTTGGAGCTAAAACAAATTAAAGATTGAAGATTGAAGATTGAAGATTGAAGAAGGAAATCAAGCAGGCAGTTTAATGGAATAAATTCAATATAATAATGTATAAAATATAAAGTTGCAAAGTTCAATTAGGAAAAGAGGATGCTGCCACGTGGCAGCAGCGGAAGACATCTTCATATTGTTGAAGTCGTGCAAAGGCGGTTACAGTTCCCGAGTAAAACTGGGAAATCCAATTCTATTCGGTTTGGGTACCTAGTTTGATTGGGATTCAGATATTTTATTGAGGGTGGTTTTCTATATCTATAAATAGTCCATAGAAATAATTATTTTGGAGAATAGGCAGAGGTGAAGATCAATTAGAGGGTATCAAAGTATAAAGTTATCAATACTTTTTAGGGTTATTTTCTTCTTCTTTCTTTTCTAGAGATTAGTGGCTAAACACCCTAGTTCTGGGGCTGTAGCAACGAATTGAATGTTGATTATTTGAGGTTTATGAATTAATTCTTGGTTGTCATTATAAGTTACTTCTATATTCTTGTTTTAGTGTTTCTTGACTGGCCAAGAGATAAATATATTGTCTAATCTTAAAATCGAGAGAGGAGAGGTTAGATAGACCAGATAATATAGAGAGCTCGGTCCACCCATTAGATTGAGGAGTGACGCCTGAACGAACACCTTGTTTGGTTACGAAATATGATGAAATATAAAGGCTCGCTAGTTAGTCTATTTATCCCCGCTCAACGATGTTGTTAGATAGCTAACTGAAGTTGGCGACGATAGGTGTATAACCCAACTCATATAATTAACCCTATAAATTAGTAACTTGACAACTAAAATTAGTTCTAAGCAAAGAATATGATACATGAGATTTAATGCATGCTGCGACCCTGGGATTTTTCAAATCACTGTAAGTAATTTTATTATTTTATTCTTGCATTCTTTTCTTTTGATATTCTTAAATAAATAATTAGACCAATATAATTTAGTAAAAATAGTTAATTAACAAGTCATTTGGGTTCGATAATATGGTTCTTTTAAGAGCCACTATATTACTTGCACGACCACATACACTTGCGTGTACACTTGGGAACAACAAGTTTTTGGCGCCGTTGCCGGGGACTTAGAAATTAACTATTTGTCTAGGTTGTACTTTTTCTTTTTATTTATTTAAGTTTTGTTTTTAGTTTTTTTCTTAACAAATATATTTTTTCTTTTTCTTGAATAATTTGGTACTCTTATTAATATGGATGATTGGGATAAATCGTGGTTGGGTGATGAATGTCCTTTATGTCATGTATGTCGTCGTCATATATTCATTGGATGCGTTGCCCTAAATCTTATTCCCTTCCCCCGAACCCCTATTATGCTTCTTTTGTTATTTGTGATGTTGGTAGGGGAGAAGTGGAGAATGCAAAACAAGAGGCACGCAATGTGAATTCACTGATGGAATGTACGGACATGCTGAACAAAGTTAATTCAAAAATCACTGAACAAATGTTTGAATGTGTGGAAGAGCAAAAAACAATCATAAAACTGTTGGTTGTGCTTGATGCTATTTAATTGGAAATACAGTCCTAGCTAGATTAGAAGAGATTGAAACCCAACAAGGAGAAAATTATGAAGAAACAGAGATAGTGAGCCAATCTTGGCTACAAGAACAAACTCAACTTCTAAAGTTTCATGAGTCTATTCGTGAAAGTCTGACATACATGACAACCCAACTAATTGAAAGAAGAGTTGAGCTTATATAAGAAATAGATCAATTTGGTTCAGATATTCATGACTTAGAGGCTCACTTGAACAAAAAGATTGAGGCATCTGAAGCCCAATTACCAATTATCGTGGATCATGACCAATTAGTGGGGCAAAAAAAGGAATTCCAACCATTCAACTATACTTTATTCCTTAATATTGATGTTGAGAAAGGGTACAAAAGTGAGAATGTTGTAAATAATGTTGCTTTGGAGTTGAGGCATTTTGAATCTCATTCAAAACACTTTTCTATATCATCTGAACTAATGGATGGGTGTATAGATGAGGTACAGGTCCCCTACATCCTAAAGTTTTTTAGTCCACATAGACAAAACGACATTCCTCACCTAATGGCCAAGAAGTGCAATATGCGACATATATTACTTGGTTCTTTTATCTTTATACCACCACCCCTTGAGAGGAGTAGAAAAATAGATGCAAAATTAGGGGTAAAATTCATAAGTTCAAAGTGAAAAGAAAAATGGTGAATTTACTTGTGTCGTGCCGCGACGTTAAATTAAGCGTTTGTTGGGAGACAACCCAATTTATAGTGTAACTTCTTTTTTTTTTAGTGTTATTTTTTTTGTGTTGTTTTTACAGGTTTTGGAGAAGTCTGAGTATCCGAAATTTGGAGCTAAGGAGCACGCTTTAGCTTAAGTGTGGGGTGACGACCATTGATGAAAATTAAGAGAACATGCTACTAGCTAGGCCTAAAGGCCTCTGGGAATTTTCCTAACCCTTGTTTAAATTTTATTTGATGCTTTGGGGACATAGCATCTTTTTAAGTGTGGGTGGAAGAATGAATTCCTAGTTTTTACTGTTTTATTGAGTCTTTTCTCTTTTTAGGATGGGTTCCTTGGCTTTTGTTTTTGGTTCTTTTCCTGAGGATAGTCCCTTTGAATCGAGTGTCTTTAATTTTTTTAGGAATAAGTTTTCTTTTATTTTTTTTTCTATTTGTTTGAGAGAAAAGAAAATACCCTTTTGAGTGGTGTGATGCTTGCTATTTATGCATAATTTTTTAGTAGTACTTTCTTGTGAATGCTTGATTGATAAGGAAATTGCAGACTCTTTGACACATAAGCTCATGGCTGTGACTTTCTATATAACTTATTTTATTTTGTAGTTTGTTATGATCCCGTCTCTCTTAGAATTGGAATTGATCCATCTTGATTGATACTTGTGCCATGTGTGGTGAGATTTTGTATACTCTATGTTTTGCATCTTAGTCTAGAACTTGCCTTGCATGTTATTGAAGCGAAATAAGAAGTTTTACTTTGTTTAGGAGATGATAATATACTTTCGTTGATTTGTCTCGTAAATTTTAGCCTTTTAAGATATTATATCACTAGTTAGCCTTTTTGAGCCTATAGCCTTTTGTTGCTAGCCATATTATTCCCTTGACTATTTTGTTGAATTCCTAGTTTTTGCACCCTGCCTCCTTGAGCATTATAGCATAGACTTATTCTAATTGTTAATTCTGAAGAAAAGAGATGGTTGAGTGAAAAGGTAATCAATGATAGCTACAAAGTGTTTAAAAAGTCCTCTTTGAAAGAATGTGACATGAAAAAAAAAGTTACCTTGATGATTGCCATGGTCCTTCCAAGGACATCGTGCGCCATAACACATGTAAAATATGTAAGTTGAGGGTGGATATTATGAAGGAAAACTTTTAAAAAAAAAGATTGAAGCATTCTTGAAATGATGAGAATTACTTGTGAAATAATTGTTGAAGAGAGGGTTGAAAATAAAGAGAAGAAAATAATGGATGATTAAGTTTTAAAGTGCAAAGTGCTTAAGGAAGTGTAAGTCACTATTATATAGATTTCCTATCTGTCCCCTAGCCTACATTACAACCCATTAAAGTCCTATTTGATTCTATTCAAGCATGCTTAATTAGTGGAGATGTACATAATGGGCAAGCCTATGGTTCTCTGTGCATACATGCATGTGAATTTTATTTGTAAGTGTGAGAGTTGTTCATGATATGAAGTCCTTAATTTATATTCAATCTTTTGAATTGAAAGTGTGGACTATTTCTTCTTATGAGGGCACTTGTTTCATGATGGATAAGTGATTTAATTTAACGTTCTTTGATGAGAGTAGGTGAGCAAACTTAAATTTGATGAGTTTAAAGTTCTTCCTTGAGGTTAGGAGGTTAGAGGTTTGTTGTTTATTTGGATGTCTTGCATAATGATTGAGAAGAGTACTTGATGTTTTGAAATTGGTATATGGCCTAATTGTTTGTATTAACCAAAGTGATGACATTCCTAGTATGATTTTTTGA
>JAJOOH010024397.1:0-16133 GCA_029582605.1 Solanum gracilifrons | reverse complement strand
AAGACTTTTCTATTCTAATTTTATGATAAGGTTCTTGTAATAGACTTAATAGACTTCTTTTGATTGTAAAGGGCCGTGTCCCTGCTTATGTTTTGTGATTGTGTCTAAGATGGCCATGTGAGACTTAGACTTCCGCTGTGTGTTTTTAAAGTTGTTTTAATGAAGTTTGAATGTGTGGATGTAAATAAGTTTTTTTTTTCCGCACTATTATCATTATCGAATGCAATGAATGACTATGTGGTTTGTATAAGACCCCTTCGGGGTCGAGTACGCCTTGTTACGACTTGGGGGTGCTCCCGGGTCGTGACAAAGACATTAGAGAATCACCCCATAGCCCTCTCAAAGTCTACTCGTGCAATGCATGGATCACATCAAGTGAGTCTTTTCCTTCTACCTCAAAGGGATTGGATTGAGTTTTTCCAAAGCTTGTGCTATGTCCTCATGGATCCGAGGATAAGTGTTTTATTGATGTTTCATGTCTTTTATTGTATTAGACTCTTTTTAGACTTTCTATTGTGAGGGTCGTGACTCTAGTTTTGATTCAAGATGTTTTTAGATGGCCTTGTGAGACAAGTAGACTTCCGCTGTTTTAAATGATGTTTTGATTGTATGGATTAAAAGAGTTTTGAATTCCTCACTATTTCTATTATCTTATATAATGTACATGCTATGAGGCTTGTATAGGTCTTTTCAGAGTCTTGTAACTCGTGTCACATCTGGGGTGTAGGCTCGGGTCGTGACAATAGGTTACAAGGTGTAATGGAGGAATAAAGAATGGAATAATAAAGGGGTAACCAATGCCTCTAACTTGCATCTGCACAACCTCCAACTTTCCAACGGTCATCACAAAGAATAAATGCAATAAGGCATGTGGTTATTAATTAATTACTAAGTAATTAGTAACCAATGAACAAGTGTTTATCCATTGCAGCAATGATCCAGTATATGCTCCAACAAATAGAAAAAACATTGTTAATGTGGCCATTCCAAGGTGGAATATAATGTAATAATAAAATGCCTACACCAACAATCCCTCACTCGTTGAAATATTAAATAAGAGAGTTTATCAACTGAAGGAAGACTACTATGCATAATAAAGTTGTGTTCTAGATTAAATCTCCACTTAGTCAAACAATAATTTTTGCTCCAGAGTCGTAGTGGTCTTAGACTTGAACTATAACTGCTTATGGGAAATAAAATATCACTGTCCAGACATAATAATAAAGGTGTGTACATGAGCTTTAAAAGCTAGCACGTTAGGGCTTTGTGCTATCCAGATTTCATGAGTGCTTTTGAGAATAAGCCCAATTATCATAGGAAGAAATCTACTTCCACACTGATATAGGTAAAATCTATCGAGAGTGCTCCTGTGGGTTTAACACTCTACCCATACGGGCTATAGATAATCATTAATACTTTTTGTAAACTAAACCTTCACAGTATTCATTTTAGCTACACAAAAAATAAAATAAAAATAAAAATTAGTTTACGTAAATAATCTCATGAAAACCACTCATGCATACAATCCGACATTAAAAAATCTTCTAAATATAAAGTTAATAAGAAGAAACCCTGCTTGAGATGGAACATATTATGTAAAAAAATAAATTCTTCATGGTGGCTACGAAAGAAATTGCGTTCAGCTTTTATAGTAAAATCTGTTTGTGGACTTATTAATTAACATACATTATTCAGAATTACTGATATCTTTTAGGATAAGAATGACTTTTTTAAAACTTATAGATATATCAACTTGAATTTTGGTAATTATAGTCAAATATGTTTTAGGATAAAGTTATTAGATGTACATTGTTAGGAGATCACATACAATTGGGCTTTTATAGTAAAAATGTGATTATAAACTTATTAATTGGTATACCAAATTATATATATATATATATATATATATATATATATAAATTCATATCATTTAGGATAATAATAGTTCTTGTAAAAATATACAGATACATCACCTTGAATTTTGGTCATATAATATATATATCTGTAATGCGATTCAAACTGTACAAAATAGGTCAATATTAAAGTGCCGAAGAGACAAAATAACTCAAGATAGAGATAATGATAGTTTATGTTCACTCAATAATAATATTACGATCATCACTTTTGATAAATCTTTTCATAATATCCAGGCATGGTTGCAAAACTGTATTCCTCCATTCTTCGTCAACAACTTCTTTTGTATCTCCTTTGAAAATGTCAGAAGCAATAATATGATGCACCCACCACATTTTCTCATTTATTAACCGTTGAATCTTGTCAAGTTAGTGATAAATTAATAAACGAATATTACACTTGATATTAGCAATTGACGATTGAAGAAGCATCTTCTTTTATTCATCATCTTCGTCTATATTTGTTTCTTCTCTTAAATATCTATCCATTTCAGGACACCGATGGGCCATCAGATTCATTTGGTTAATCTGCATCTGGAATTAAAATCTACCGCACCTCATCCACTAGCCTTGCATGTAACATAAATTTAAAGAAGAGTTATATTTAGTGGAACATAGATTTGATAACCAAAAATATTATTTAGAAAATTATATAAAAAAAGTTTTTAGCTAGATGCATGATTATATCTTGATTGATACATAAAGCAATTACAAATATTACCTGCATTGACCATTTGATCAATCCTCATGTAAACTCTACGGTTCAAGACTAAGTACTCTCCATCAATCCAAATAAAGCAAGTATCATACGTATATTTGAACATGATCATAGGGTCTTCGACAAGTTTTTCAATATACGAATTTGACCCTCCAACAATGATTGGAACACGTTAAGTCTTCAAAAAAATTTCTATGTAGACAATAGCTTGCAAACAAAAATCTTCAGCTGTGAAGTTTATTTTCCACTAGAATCTACAATTACTACTATTAAATTATCTAGGTAGTCATTTGATACAAATATTGTTGGAAATAAATATATATCTAACAAATAGTGTGGTACACCTTATTTCTTGGTGTGTGTGTCTCGTTTGTAACAATTTCAAGTACCTTATATACTTGTAATTTATCTGAGTTGATTATTTCTCCTCGAAAATGGGTGACAAGGTCAACAGAGTGACGGGATTTTCCCGTTCCTGTTGCTCTCATTATGAACACCACTTTCTTCTTGTTGAACTTGTTATTGTTGATGAAAGTATTCATTTTTGCTACACATAAAATAAAATAAAAATAATAATTAGTTTACAATAGTAAATAATCTCATGAAAACCAGTCATGCATACAGTCAGACATTAAAAAATCTTGTAAATATAAAGTTAATAAGTAGAAACCTTGCTTGAAATAAAATATATGTAACATCTCGCTAATTGATAGAACTAGAAAGAAGTTAAAAATTGGAAATAATCATTTTTTGAAAAGAATATAAAAATCTGGAAATTTGTTTAGTATGCTAAGTTGAATTTTTGGCCAATTTCAAGTGACTATAACTCCTAGCTCGGGATGAGTTAGGTGTGTTTCCAGATACCATAGGAAATTTGTTGGAATAATCTTTCCAATGACGCCGCGTTTGCGCGATTCCGAGTTTGTATGAGTGAGCTATGCCCATTTGAAGTTGGGTTGTTCAAATAAGGAATGTCTAATCCGGATTTTTGAAAGGTAGTTTAGTCTTTTCCTTACCCAATTAAATAAATCCGTTTTTAGTAAATTACTTGGGGTCTAAACTGAGTTAGTTCAGTTTACGCAATTAAGAAATACGCTAGGGCTTTGAGAGAATAGAAAAGAGCAGAAAGGAGAAGAGAAACTCAAGATTCGTCATGGTATTGCTATTTTGGTTGTGGAATTCGCCAAGGATTCAATCCTACAAGGTATGTGAGACTTTCATAGCGTTGGGTTCATTCACCCATGCACCAAACATGTTTAGTTCAGTGAAATTCGTTCTAAAAAGATCGAAAGTTTGATGTTCTTGATATGTATATCTTGAATTTATTTTCGTTCTTGAATTGGGCTGAATTGAGAAGTTTCTGAGATATTTACGTTGAGTTTTATAGTTGTTTTGAGTTAGGTTCTTGGGTACATATGCTGGGTATCTGAATCTAAAAATAATTTGAGAAATATAGTCTTGTTTAGGCGAATTTGGACTGGAAAAAGAAGAAGGAAAAAGTAGAGTAGGTTTCATCACGCAAGTCCGCGTCACAGACTCTCTCCCCCAGTGAACAAAAATCAGCTTCACGTCGCGGTTAGGACACAGACTCCTCTATTTCAAAATTAAATTTCGCAATCAAATATTTAACTGCAACTCCGCATCGCGTACTTGTTTACAGAAGATGATTTCTTGATCTTTTCTCATGTTTAGCTATATAAAAACACTCCTAAACATCATGAGATCTTTCCTATCACAAATCACCATCCTTGAATCCATAATTCAATTCAACAAAAGTTAAGAGCCAAGTTAAGTAAAGTTAAGAGTCAAGTGTAAGAGTTAAGAAGTAAGTCAAGAGAAGTTCATAAAGTTTTGAAAAGTTATTCACAAACGTTTTAACTTTGTTTTAAGATTTAAAGTTCAAGTTGAGTAAAGAGTAAAGAATAAATATTGAATTTCATTTCTTCAAAGAAGTATATGGGGACTATGTATTCCCAAAGAGTTTAAAAATGTTTTCACATTTGAGCAAGAAAAGGAACATCGATTCCAAGAGAGCTTTTAAGCTAAGTTTTGAGTAATTATCTCAAACCAAAGAAAGAAGTTTGTTCTAAACACATATGAGCTAAGTATATTTTGGGAGTAGTATTGAACACCGATATGGGGATACAATTTCATATTAACTCAAGTCTCCATAAACCATGTAGCCATCATGGATAGTAAAGGATCATACTTTTTATATGGATCCTTAAGTGTGCTTTTTAGCATAGACTAGTGGATCCACTTAGTTAAGGCGTTTTCTATGACGGCAAAGTATATGATAGTTCTGGCAGCATGGGCAAGACGTTGTATTACCACTTAGGCTCATAGTGGTCATTATCGGTTAGAGAAACTCCCACAGAAACTATATTACTTTCTTATATGAGAAAAAGTTGAGTTTGTTATATCATTTTCTTTAACGAACTAAGTTGTTTTTCACTATTTTACAATCTTTCCATATATTGCATATGTTTTATTGCTTTATATTGAGTTGAGTATCTTATTGATGAGTTGAGTAAAGCCAAGGTAAGTGTTTCTTTCAGATTCTTTTCAAGCCTATGTTATGTTTAGCATTCCAACTCGCATACTCATACATTCAATGTACTGATGCAAGTTGGCCTGCATCGTCTAATGATGCAAACACAGGTAAACAGGATCATCATCCAGCGTCTCCCTAATCTAGTTGAGAACTCAGAGTCAATTGGTGAGCCTCCTTGCATCCTGGAGGACTCCTTCTACTTTGCTTTCAGTATTTTCATTGTTAGGATGATCGGGGGTATTTTACCAACATCCCTCTTTGTTTTAGAGGCTTCATAGAAAGATAGTTATAGTTCTTTAGTCTTATTCATTTCAGTTGTATACGTTTAAGACTTGAGTTACAATTTTGGCTAAGATATTATTTCTTAAGTTATTGCATGAATTATGTTTCTTCTGTTTCAGTCTTCCGCTGAGTAAGTAAGCCAGACCAAGGGTTCGCTTGGGCTAATAATGGTTCTCGAGTGCCAGCCATATCCGGGGTATAGGGTCGGGGTGTGACAAACTTGGTAACAGATCCCAGAGGTCAAGAGTCCTAGGAAGTCTATGAAGTCGTATTTGTAGATTCCTAGTTATCGGTGTGAAGCGCGCCACATCTATAATTAGGAGGCTACGACAGTTAGGAAAAGTTCTCACTTCTTTCACACTCATTTTGTGCTTTAGAGTTTGATCTCTAAAAAGTTTCTTTCTAATTCGTACTTGCGCGTATTTTCAGATAATCATGCCTCCACGAAGAACTGTCAGAGGTTATCCTGCTAAGCGTAATGTTGAAGAGCAAGAGTTACCAAATGCACATGAAGTGCAACCTCAAGGGGAAGTCACTAACATTGAGTTCAGAGAAGCAATAAGTATGCTAAGTCAAGTTGTGACCAACCAAGCTAGGGAACAAATAGGAACTAGACAAGAAGTGACTAATACTTCGAGGATCCGAGTGTTCTTGATGATGAATCCTCCAAGTTTCACGGGTTCGAGCACTAATGAGGATCCAAAGAACTTTATTGAGGAGGTGACGAAGGTATTTGAGGTTATGCATGTTGTCGATACTGAGCGAGTTGAATTAGATGCATATCAACTGAAGAATGTTGCTAGGACTGGACTTGGTTTGACCAGTGGAAGGAGGGTAGAGCTGAGGATGCACCACCTGCGAGTTAGGCTTGTTTTAAAGAGGCCTTCTTGGGGCGTTCCTTTAACCAAGAAATGAAAGAGGCTAAGGTATGAGAATTGCTTTCGCTTAAGCAAAAGTCACCAAGTCTTCATGAGTATGGGTTGAGGTTCACCCAACTATCCCATTATGCTTCGGAGATGGTTGCAGATATGAGAAGTAGAATGGGTTTGTTTGTTGTTGGGTTGTCCCATTTATCAAGCAAAGAGGGCAGGGCAGCGATGCTAATTTGGGATATGGATATTTCGTGGTAAATGGTATATGTGCAGCATGTTGAGGGAGAGAAGCTGAGGGATAAAGAGGAATTTAGAAATAAGAAAGCTAAGACAGGATATGAGTCCGGGAAGCAAAAAACTAATGTGAACCATTCGTCCTTTTAGTAAAACCAAAAGGGACCTGTTCCATTATCTGCTTGTGCACCTGCACCCAGAAACAAAATAGAGTATAATAGTTAGAATTCCCAGCATTTCAGGGCTAGACCTCCCCAATCTCAGGGTAGTGTGGCACAAGGAGGTAACTGGGATCCTATATCTGCTAAGTGTGGTAGGACCGACCCATGTAAGTGTCGTGATGGCCAGATAGGTTGTTTCAAGTGTGGGCAAGAGGGTCACTTCATGAAAGAGTGTCCTAAGACCCGGCAAGTTAGTGGAAATTAGGGTAATAGAGCCCAATCTTCATCAGTTGCTCCACCAGAAAGGGTTGCACCTAGAGGAGCTACTTTCGGTACTGGCGGAGAAACAAACCGCCTTTATACGATCACTAGTCGTCAAGAGCAAGAGAACTCTCCAGATGTTGTCACTAGTATGATTAAATGCTTTAATCTTGATGTTTGTTCTTTGCTAGACCTAGGAGCAAGTTTATCTTTTGTGACTCCTTATGTTGCAAATAGTTTTGATGTTCTTCCTGAGAAACCCTGTGAACCCTTTTGTGTTTCTACACCTATTAGGGAGTCTATTCTAGCTGAGAGAGTTTATTGTGATTGTGCCATTTCCATCAATCACAAACACACCATGGCTAATTTAATTGAGTTAGACATTGTAGATTTCGACGTTATTCTAGGTATGGACTGGCTTCATGCATGTTATACCTCCATTGATTGTAGAACTCGAATTGTTAAGTTCCAAATTCCTAATGAGCCAGTCTTAGAGTGGAAAAGTAGTTCAGCACTGCCTAAGGGTCGTTTTATTTTGTACCTTAAGGCAAGAAAGTTAGTTTCCAAGGGGTGTGTCTACCACTTAGTCTGAGTTAATGACTCTAGTGTTCAGATACCTCTCAGTCAGTTCCTGTAGTAAAAGAGTTTCCAGAAGTCTTTCCAGATGATCTACTCGGAGTTCCTCCTAAGAGAGAAATAGACTTCGGTATAAATGTTCTTCCAGATACTCATCCTATCTCTATTTTTCCATATAGAATAGCACCATAAAAGTTGAAAGAGCTTAAAGAGCAGTTAAAAGATCTCCTTAATAAGGACTTTATTCGACCAAGTGTCTCACCTTGGGGAGTTTCGGTCTTATTTGTGAGAAAGAAGGATGGTTCCCTTATGATGTGTATGGATTATAGTCAGTTGAACAAGGTTATCATCAAGAACAATTATCCTCTTCCAAGAATTGATGATCTTTTCGATCAACTTTAGGGTGCTTCGTATTTATATAAGATTGACCTCAGATCTGGCTACCATTAGTTGAAATTAAGGGAGTGTGCTATTCCCAAGACAGTATTCAGGATCCGTTATGGTCATTATGAGTTTCTGGTCATGTCGTTCGATTTGACTAATGCACCTGCAGCGTTCATGGACCTTTTGAATAGAGTATTCAAACCTTATTTAGATATGTTTGTTATCGTCTTCATTGATGGCATATTAATCTATTCGAGAAATGAAAAAGATCATGCTAGCCATCTTAGAATAGTTATCCAGACTTTGAAAGATAGAGACTGTATGATATTTTCTCGAAATCTGAGTTTTGGCTTTAGTCGGTGGCATTCTTAGGCCACCTTGTGCTGGAGAGGGAATTAAAGTTGATACTCAGAAAATTAGGGCAGTGCAGAATTGGCCTAGACCCACATCTCCAAGTAATATTAGGAGTTTCTTGGGTTTGGCTGGCTATTATTGAAGGTTCGTAGAGGGGCTGCCGTCTATTTCATTCCCTTTGACCAAGTTAACTCAGAAGACAGTGAAATTTCAATGGTCTGAAGCTTGTGAGAAAATCTTCCAGGAATTGAAAAAGAAGTTAATTACTGCCCTAATGTTGACCTTACAGGAAGGTACTCAAGGTTTTGTGGTGTATTATGATGCATCTAGAGTTGGTTTGGGTTGTGTATTAATGCAGAATTACAAAGTCAGAGCTTATGCCTCCAGACAGTTGAAAGTTCATGAGTAGAATTATCCAACCCATGACTTAGAGTTGGTTGTCGTAGTATTTGCTTTGAAGATATGGTGTCATTAGTTGTATGGTGTTCATGTTGATATATTCACTGATCACAAGAGCCTTCAGTATGTATTTACTCAGAAAGAGCTTAATCTCGGAGAAATGAGGTGGTTAGAATTACTCAAGGATTATGACATGAGTATTCTTTACCACCCAGGTAAGGCTAATGTTGTTCCTGATGCTTTGAGCAGGTTTTCTGTGGGTAGTACTGCCCATTTTTAGGAAGATAAGAATGAACAGGCAAGAGTTGTGCATAGACTTGCACACTTAAGAGTCCGACTAGTGAATTCCACAGAAGGAGGAGTAGTGGTGATGAATGGGGCTGAATCATTCTTAGTGTCAGAAGTGAAAGAAAAGCCGAACCAAGACCCAATTTTTCTTGAATTGAAGGAAAATTTTCATAAGAAAAAAGTATTAGCTTTTGACCAAGGGGGAGATGGCATATTAAGGTATCAAGGTAGGTTGTGTGTACCAATGGTGGATGTACTCCAAGAGAGGATCGTGGAGGAAGCTCATAGATCCAGATATTCCATTCATCCGAGTTCCACAAAGATGTATCGCGATTTGATAGAGGTTTATTGGTCGAGTAGTATGAAGAAGGGCATTGCAGAGTTTGTTGTTAAGTGTCCGAATTGCCAACAAGTTAAGGTAGAGCACCAAAGGCCTGGTGGTTTGGCTCAAAATATAAAACTTCCGGAATGGAAGTGGGAGATAATTAATATGGATTTCATCACAAGTTTACGAAGGTCTCGCATGCAACATGATTCTATTTGGGTGATTGTCGATAGAATGACAAAATCAACCCACTTTTTGTCGGTAAAGACTACTCATTCAGCAGAAGATTATGCTAAATTGTATCTTTAAGAAGTAGTTAGACTTCATGGGATTCCCGTCTCCATTATTTCAGACAGAGGTGCGCAATTTACTACACAATTTTGGAAGTCATTCCAAAAAGGCTTGGGTTCAAAGGTGAACTTAACTACTGCATTTCACAAATAGATGGCAAACAGAGCGCACTATATAGACCTTAGAGGATATGTTGAGGGCGTGCGTGATTGATTTCAAAATTAATTGAGATGATCTCCTACCTCTCATCAAGTTTGCTTACAATAATAGTTATCACTCTAGCATTCAAATGGCTCCTTACGAAGCTCTTTATGGGAGAAGATGGAGATCTCCTATTGGATGGTTTGAAGTTGGTGAAGCTGGGCTGATAGGACCATATTTAGTTCATCAAGCTATGGAGAAGGTGAAAGTGATTCAATAGAGGTTGAAAACGGCGCAGAGTCATCAGAAATCCTACACAGAAGTTGAGAGAAGAGAGTTAGAGTTTGAAGTAGATGATTGGTTATACTCGAAAGTTTCACCCAAGAAGGGTGTTATGAGGTTTGGTCTTCCACAATTTTTTCAATATACGAATATGACCCTCAAACAATAATTGGAAAATGTTGAGTCTTCAAAAAAATTTCTTTGTAGACAATAGCTTGCAAACAAAAATCTTAAGCTGTGAAGTCAGAATCTGACTCAATTTCACCTAAGTAATATATGATCAAATCAATTTTCTCTGAATTGGAATAAATAATATTTTAATAGTAAAATATATTTTCCACTAGAATCTACAATTACTACTATTAAATTATCTCGGTAGTCATTTGTTATAAATATTAATGGAAATAAATATATATACCTAACAAATAGTGTCGTACAGCTTGTTTCTCAGTGTGTGTGATCTTGTTTGTAACATTTTCAAGTCCCTTATATACTTGCATTTTATCCGAGTTGATTATTTCTCCTCGAAAACGGGTGGTAAGGTCAACAGAGAGACGGGATTTTCCTATTTCTGTTGCTCCCATTATGAACACCACTTTCTTCTTGTTGAACTTGTTATTGGTGATGAAAGACTACATTTTAGCTATATATAAAATAAAATAAAAATAATAATTAGTTTACAATAGTAAATAATCTCATGAAAACCACTCATGCATACAGTCAGACATTAAAAAATCTTGTAAATATAAAGTTTAAAAGTAGAAACCTTGCTTGAGATGGAATATACTATTTAAAATAATATAAATTTTATTTGATGGTGGCTATGAAAGAAATTGCATTCAGCTTTTATAGTAACATCTCTTTGTGGACTTATTTATTGACATACCATATTCAAAATTACTGATATATTTTAGGATAAGAATGACTTTTGAAACATTTATAGATATGTCAACTTGAATTTCGGTAATTTTTATTAAATATATTTTAGGATAATGTTATTAGATGTACATCGTTAGGAGATCACATACAACTGGGCTTTTATAATAAAAATGTGATTATCCACTTATTAATTGGTATACCAAATTGAAATATATATATTCATATATTTTAGGATAAGAATAGTTTTGAAAAAATATACAGATACTCCACCTTGGATTTTGAAGATTTAGCTTAAATAATTTTAGGATGACATTTATAGATGTACATTGTTATGAGGTCACATATAGAATTGAAGAAAAGACCAATTACAAAAGGATTGTAAAAAGATCTCAATAATATTTCTGACGGAATATATTCAAGTGATAATGCTCCAATTCATACACTTATTAACAACACGTCATAAGAGTTAAGTCTAATTCCATTAGAGGGAAGGGAATAATTATCGATAACTATTTCAATTACGAGTATTTATATTAACTTGTGTAGCATATAATGATGGATAAAGATTTTATTGAATCAAGCTTCCATCACCGTGATTGAATTAGGTAGAATATATTTCCTTAAATGATCATTACAGATAGATTGCTAATTTACTATTTTCTCTTCTTTGTCTATGCAACAAATTTAAATGTTGAGTTAAGAATTCTATTCTTTCAAATTCTTTTAGGGTAGAATCATCCCGAACATTTATGGTCATTTATTTTCTCACTCTATTACCTTGACATTATAATGATCTCATTTAATTGTGTAAGTAAGTATTTATATTAATATATATTAAATATAGAAGACTTGGACTTGGGGCTTGGGCTTGGATCGAAACTTAAAATAATTTTTTTTTAATAAAGCTTAAGTACTTGCTCTATAAATAACAATATTTTTACAGAAAAAGAATAATATATATAGAAAGAAGGGTCATATCAAATATATATCTGCAATGCGATACAAATTGTACAAAATATGTCCAAATTAAATTGCTAAAGAGACAAAATAACTCAAGATAGAGATAATGATAGTTTATGTTCACTCAATAATAATATTGTGATCATCACTTTTGAGAAATCTTTTCACAATATCTAGGCATGGTTGCAATACGATATTCCTCCATGATTCGTCAACAAATTCTTTTCTATCTCCTTTGAAAATGTCAATAGTAATAATATGATGCACCAACCACAGTTTCTCATTTATTAACCGCTGAATCTTGTCAAGTTGGTGACAAATTAATAAACGAGTATTAAGCTTGATATTAGCAATTGACGATTGAAGAAGCATCTTCTTTGATTCATCATCTTTGTCTATATTTGTTTCTTCTCTTAAATATCGTTTCATTTTGGGGATACCAATGGGCCGTCGGATTCCTTTGATGTAATCTTCATCTGGAATGAAAATCTGTCGCCCCTCATCCACTAGCTCTGCATGAAACATAAATTTAAAGAAAAGATTTATTTAGTGGAACATAGATTTGTTAACAAAAAATATTATTAAGAAAATTATATAAGAATTTTTTTTAGCTAGATGCATGATTATATCCTGATTGATACATAATACAATTACAAAAATTATCTACATTGACCATTTGATCAACCCTCATGTCAACTCTATAGTTCAAGACTGATTGATCTACATCAGTCCAAATAAAGCAAATTTCATACTTATATTTGAACATGAACACAGGGTCTTCCAAAAGTTTTTCAATATACGAATTTGACCCTCCAACAATAATTGGAACACGTTGAGTCTTCAAAAAATTTTCTATGTAGAAAATAGCTTGCAAACAATAATCTTCAGCTGTGAAGTCGGAATCTGGCTCAATTTCACCTAAGAAAATGTGATCAAATAAACTTTCTCTGAATTGGAATAAATAATTTTTTAATAGTAAAGTATATTTTCCACTAGAATCTACAATTACTACTATTAAATTATCTAGGTAGTCATTTGATATAAATATTGTTGGAAATAAATATATATACCTAACAAATCTGTCGTACACCTTGTTTCTCAGTGTGTTTGACCTTTTTTTTCACCAATTTCAAGTCCCTTATATACTTGCATTTTGTTCGAGTTTTTTATTTTTCCTAGAAAATGGGTGGCAAGGTCAACAGAGACTGGATTTTCCCTTTCCTGTTGCTCCGATTATAAACACCACTTTCTTGTTGTTGAACTTGTTATTGTTGATGAAAGTATTCATTTTAGCTATACATAAAATAAAAAAAAAAAATAATTTGTTTACAATAGTAAATAATCTCATGAGAACCACTCATGCATACAGTCAGACATTAAAAAATATTGTAAATATAAAGTTAATAAGTAGAAACCTTGCTTGAGATGGAATATATACTATGTAAAATATATATATATATTTTTATTGATGCTGGCTAGGAAAGAAAATGCATTCAACTTTTATAGTAAAATCTATTTGTGGACTTATTAATTGACATATCATATTTAGAAATACTAATATCTTTCAGTATAACAATGACTTGTGAAAAATTTATAGATATGTCAACTTGAATATTGGTAATTATTATTAAATATATTTTAGGATAATGTTATTAGATGTACATTGTTAGGAGATCAAATACAAGTGGGCTTTTATAGTAAATATATGATTATAAACTTATTAATTGATATACCAAATTATTATATATATATATATATATATATACAATTCATATCTTTTAGGATAAGAATAGTTATTTAAAATATATATAGATACGTCACCTTGAATTTTGGTGATTAGGCTTAAAAAATTTTAGAATGACATTTCTAGATGTACATTGTTATGAGATGACATACAAAATTGATGAAAAAATTGAATACAAAAGGATTGTAAAAAGAACTCAATAATATTTCTGACGGAATATATTCAAGTAATAATGCGCCAATTCTTACACTATTAAACAACACGTCATAAGTGTTAAGTCTAATTCCATTAGAGGGAAGCGAACAATTATCGATAACTATTTCAATTACGAATATTTATATTAACTTGTGCAGGATATAATAATATATATAAATATTTTATTGAATCAAGCTTCTATCACCGTGATTGAAATAGGTAGAATATTTTTCTTTAAATGATCATTACCTATAGATTGCAAATTTACTATTTTCTCTTCTTTGTCTATGTAACAATTTTAAATTTTGAATTAAGAATTCTATTATTTCAAATTCTTTTAGGGTAGAATCTTCCGGAACATATATGGTCATTTATTTTCTCACTCTATTACCTTGACATTATGAATGATCTAATGTAATTTTGTATGTACTTATTTATATTAATATATATTAAATATAGAAGCCTTGGACTTAGACTTGGGCCTTGGGCTTGGATCGGAAATTAAAATAAATATTTTTTATAGAGCTTAAATATTTCCTGTATAAATAACTTTGTTTTTACAGACAAGAATAATATATATAAAAAGAACGGTCATATCATATATATATTTGTAATGCGATACAAGCTGCACAAAATAGGTCCATAATAAAGTGTCGAAGAGACAAAATAACTCAAGATACAGATATTGATACTTTATGTTCACTCAATAATAATATTGTGATCATTAGTTTTGGGAAGTCTTTTCACAACATCCAGGCATGGTTGCAAAACGGTATTCCTCCATGCTTCGTCAACAACTTCTTTTCTATCTCCTTTGAAAATGTCAGTAGCAATAATATGACGCACCAACCATAATTTCTCACTTATTAATCGTTGAATCTTGTCAAGTGGGTGACAAATTAATAAATGAGTATGACTCTTGATATTAGCAATTGACTATTAAAGAAGCATCTTCTTTGATTCATCATCTTCGTCTATATTTGTTTCTTCTCTTAAATATCTATCCATTCCAAGGACACCAGTGGACCGTCGGATTCCTTTGGTGTATTCTGCATCTGGAATGAAAATCTACCGCACCTCATCCAGTAGCCCTGAATACAACATAAAATTAAAGAAGAGTTTTATTTAGTGGAACATAGATTTGATAACTAAAAATATTATTAAGAAAATTATATAAGAAATTTTTTTTGCTAAATGTATGATTATATCTTGATTGATACATAAAACAATTAAAAAAATTACCTGCATTAACCATTTGATCAACCCTCATGTCAACTCTACTGTTCAAAACTGATTGCTATACATCAATACAAATAAAGCAAGTATCTTACTTATATTTGACATGAACACAGGGTCTTCCACAAGTTTTACAATATACGAATTTGACCCTCCAACAATAATTGAAACACGTTGAAGTTTCAAAATAAATTCTATGTAGAAAATAGCTTGCAAACAAAAATCTTCAGCTGTGAAGTCGGAATCTGACTCAATTGCACCTAAGAAAATTTGATCAAATTAACTTTCTCACAATTGGATTAAATAATTTTTTAATTGTAAAATATATTTTCCACTAGAATCTATAATTACTACTGTTAAATTATCTCGGTAGTCATTTGTTATAAATATTATTGGAAATAAATATATATACCTAACAAATAGTGTCGTACACCTTGTTTCTCAGTGTATGTGATCTTGTTTGTAACATTTTCAAGTCCCCTATACACTTGCATTTTATCCGAGTTGATTAATTCTCCTGGAAAATGGGTGGCATGGCCAACAGAGAGACGGGATTTTTCCGTTCCTGTTGCTTCCATTATGAACACCACTTTCTTCTCGTTGAAGTTGTTATTGTTGATGAAAGTATTCATTTTAGCTACACATAAAATTAAATAAATATAATAATTAGAATACAATAGTAAATTGTCTCATCAAAAACACTCATGCATACAGTTAGATATTAAAAAATCTTGTAAATATAAAGTTAGTAAGTAGAAACCTTGCTTGAGATAGAGTATACTATGTAAAAGAATATATGTTTTTCTTGACGGGGGCTATGAAAGAAATTACATTAAGCTTTTATAGTAAAATCTGTTTGTGGATTTATTAATTGACATACCATATTCAAAATTACTAATATCTTTTAGGATAAGAATGACTTTTCAAAAATTTATATATATGTCCACTTGAATTTTGGTAATTATTATTAAATATATTTTAGGATAAAGTTATTAGATATACATTGTTAGGAGATCACATACAACTGGGCTTTAGAGTAAATATGTGATTCTAAACTTATTAATTAGTATACCAAATTAATATA
>JAJOOH010024396.1:0-16958 GCA_029582605.1 Solanum gracilifrons | reverse complement strand
TATATTAACTTGTGAACCCCCTAACAAAATTGATTGATGACTTAATTGTAAGGAAGGGGTCGTAGAATACTTTCCACACTAGTGTTTCAACAAAAGTTTCTCATATTTTAAAAAAGAAAGTATGTTTTGCAATATTTTTCTCTTTCTATCCTAAAGTTTAGAACCCCCAACTTCTAATCCTAGCTCCGCCTCTGCGGTTGCAATTACAACCTTTCGAAAATATCTGATAAAGTTGGAACAATACCAAGAAGATTAGCATGGCCTTTACTCAAAGATGACATATACAGATTGAGAAATGATTCAAAAAAAACTTAAAACAAAGAAGAAAGAAATAAGCCTACTATTTTTCTACACGGTTGATGAGGGTTGAATATTCTTTTTCTTCTCATTTTTTCTTGTGGAATTTCTACATCTTTTTTTAGTTTTTGGTCTGCAACTAAACCGAACCCATCTTGGCTCTTGTTATTTCTTTTGTTGACATAGTGTTACTCTAGTGGAAGTCTCCCTAATTTTCCTTCTCCTCTGGTCTTTTGGTAGATTCAAGTTCAACTGTCTTATTGCATCTTGAGTCTTTTTTCATAGACGTTCCGAGGATCCTTCTATCTTTAATCAGAGGTTTTAAAATGTTTTTTTATAAAAAAAAGTAGAGAAATAGACCTCTTGTGGCACAAAAAAAATTGATAAGTCAATCAGGTAATTGTCGGATACTACAACAACAACATATTCAATGAGTGCAGATTCATAATGAGTTTTTATTAAAAAAACATTTCTTTTCACATAATGATATAGCCTGAGCAAAGTAGACCACATTATACTGGTTAGAAATTGAGCTACCTATCAATGGGTACCGCTATGTCGTCGAATTGACAGTTAATTAGCTCCTTCAACGATTAGGTAATGGAAAATGATTATATTTTGGTTGAATAGTAGATATAAAATTTATAACCATACAATTCGAATCATCTTAACAATTTCATAAATGAAGCAAGACCAAAGAGGAGACTTCAAAGTCTTCCACAGAATGAAGTAAAAGGGCTAACATCAAACAAGTAGAAGGAATTAATACAAACGCGTAGTTATTCCTTTTTAAGTTCCTTCTAATTGCATACTTTGAGTCATATCCACCTAACAATTTGCATTAAAATGATGACAACTCTCTACTTTCTATGGCTTTTCTTGATTCCCTTGTTTCAAATCTTATCAGGATATCACATTTTCTTGGTTTCCTCTCAATGTCTTCACGATCAAAAGTCGTTGTTGCTGCAGTTGAAGGGCAGCCTTCAGTATGATTCTAGTTTTTCAAATAAATTAGCAAAATGGAATCAGAAGACAAGTGAATGTTGCAATTGGGATGGGGTTACATGCGATCTCTCTGGTCATGTGATTGCCTTGGAACTGGATAATCAGACTATTTCTGGTGGAATTGAGAATTCAAGTTCTCTTTTCAGTCTCCAGTATCTTGAGAAGCTAAATTTGGCTTACAACAGGTTCAGTGTTGGCATACCAGTTGGTATAGGCAACCTCACGAACTTGAAGTACCTGAATTTATCCAATGCTGGTTTTGTCGGTCAAATTCCTGTGATGTTATCAAGCTTAAGAAAGCTAGTTACTCTTGATCTCTCAACTCTTTTCCCTGACTTTAACCAGCCACTAAAACTTGAGAATCGCAATTTGAGTCATTTCATTGAGAACTCAACAAAGCTTACAGAGCTTTACCTTGATGGGATTGATCTTTCAGCTCAAAGGACCGAGTGGTGTCAATCTTTATCTTCATATTTGCCTAACTTGACCATCTTGAGCTTGCGTGATTGTCAAATTTCAGGCCCTATTGATGAATCACTTTCTAAGCTTCTCTTTCTCTCTGTCATCCGTCTTGATCAGAACAATCTCTCTACCACAGTTCCTGAATATTTTGCCAATTTCTCGAACATGACTACTTTGACCCTCTCCTCTTGTCATCTGCAAGGAACATTTCCTGAAAGAATCTTTCAGGTACCAGTCTTAGAGAGTTTGTACTTGTCAAATAACGAGTTGCTTCGTGGTAGTATTCCGATTTTTCTTCGAAATGGATCTTTGAGGACGATATCAGTAAGCTACACAAACTTTTCGGGTTCAGTACCAGAGTCCATTTCGAACCTTCAGAACCTGTCCAGGTTAGAGCTCTCCAATTGCGGTTTCAGTGGACCAATACCTTCCACAATGCCAAGCCTAACAAATCTTGTTTATTTGGACTTCTCCTTTAACAACTTCACTGGTTTTATCCCATATTTCCGACAGTCCAAGAAACTCATCTACTTAGACCTTTCACGTAATGGTCTAACTGGTCTCTTGTCTAGAGCTCATTTTGAAGGACTCTCAGAGCTTGTCTACATAAATTTAGGGAAAAATTTACTCAACGGGAACCTTCCTGAATATATATTTGAGCTCCCCTCCTTGCAGCAGCTTTTTCTTAACAGCAATCAATTTGTTGGACAGGTTGACGAATTCCGCAATGCATCCTCCTCTCTGTTGGATACAATTGATTTGGAAAACAACCACCTGAATGGATCAATTCCCAAGTCCATGTTTGAAATTGGGATGCTTAAGGTCCTCTCACTTTCTTCCAACTTCTTTAGTGGGACAGTGACCCTTGATCTCATTGGGAGGCTGAGCAACCTTTCAAGACTGGAGCTTTCTTACAATAACTTGACTGTTGATGCAAGTAGAAACAATTCAACCTCTTTCACATTTCCCCAGTTGGGTATATTGAAACTAGCTTCTTGTCGACTGCAAAAGTTCCCTGATCTCAAGAATAAGTCAAGGGTGATCCACTTAGACCTTTCAGACAACCAAATACGGGGGGGAATACCAAATTGGATTTGGGGAATTGGTGGTGGAGATGACGTTCACTTGAATCTTTCCTTCAATCAGCTGGAGTACATGGAACAGCCTTACAATGTTTCCAGCAATTTTGCAGTCCTTGACTTGCATTCCAACCTTATAAAAGGTGACCTACTAATTCCACCTTACCCTGCCATCATTTTGGACTACTCGAGCAATAATTTCAGCAATTCCATTCCAACAGATATTGGAAATTCTCTTGTCGTTGCCTCCTTTTTCTCAGTAGCAAACAATAGAATCACTGGAATAATTCCTGAATCCATATGCAATGGCAGCTACCTTCAAGTTCTTGATTTCTCGAACAATACCTTGAGTGGAACAATACCACCATGCCTACTGAATAATAGTAGAACTCTTGGAGTGCTGAATCTAGGGAACAATAGTCTGAATGGTGTAATACCAGATTCATTTCCAATTGGTTGTGCTCTAACAACTTTAGACCTCAGTAGGAATACCTTTGAAGGGAAGCTACCAAAATCACTTGTCAACTGCATGTTGTTGGAGGTCCTGAATGTTGGAAATAACAAACTAGTTGATTGTTTTCCATGCATGTTGAGGAACTCAAACAGTCTGAGAGTCCTAGTCTTGCGCTCCAATCAATTCAATGGAAGTGTTCAGTGTGATGCAACCAGAAATAGCTGACGAACTCTCCAGATCATAGATATAGCTTCCAACAACTTCACTGGTGTGTTGAATGCAGAATTCTTTTCAAATTGGAGAGGAATGATGGTTGCTGATGATTACGTGGAGACAGGACGCAATCATATTCAGTATAAGTTCCTCCAACTAAGTAACTTATACTATCAGGACACAGTAACAATAACCAACAAAGGGATGGAGATGAAGCTTGTGAAAATTCTCAGAGTCTACACATCTATTGATTTCTCTTCAAATAGATTTCAAGGAGTGATACCAGATACTATCGGGAATCTCAGCTCACTTTATGTTCTGAACCTATCACACAATGCCCTCGAGGGACCAATTCCAAAATCAATTAGGATGCTACAAATGCTTGAATCACTAGACCTGTCAACAAACCACCTGTCCGGGGAGATCCCCTCAGAGCTTGCAAGTCTCACATTCTTAGCAGCTTTGAACTTATCATTCAACAAATTGTTTGGCAAAATCCCATCAACTAATCAATTTCAAACATTCTCATCAGATTACTTTGAAGGAAACAGAGGCCTATGCGGGTTCCCTCTCAACAACAATTGTGAAAGCAATGGCTCAGAGTCCCTCTCCCTGCTGCCACCAACTTCGGTACCAGACTCAGACTCAGATGATGAATGGAAGTTCATTTTTGCAGCTGTTGGATACGTAGTAGGGGCAGCAAACACTATTTCACTTCTGTGGTTTTATGAGCCAGTGAAGAAATGGTTTGATAAGCATACGGAGAAATGCTTGCTGTGGTTTTCAAGAAAGTGATCCTTAAACCCATAAATGATGAGTTTATATAATGTGTTACTGCTTAAACCTTTCTTGGAGTGCTTTGTTTTAAATAAACAACAGGATAAGGAAAGCAAGTCAATAAACTCCAGAACATGTTTGTTATGTCCTTTGATGAATGTATACAATCTTCTCTACAAACTTTAGACCTGATTGAACCAAAATCGCTGGTTAACTGTGAGTTGTTGGAAGTCCTGAATTTTGGAAATAACATACATGTTGATAGTTTCCCCTTCATTCAGTCTTAGAGTCCTAGTATGCGCTACAACGGATTTTATGGAGATTCTCAGTGAGCATAGCTGGCAAAATCTCCATATCATAGATATAGTCAGGGGCGGAGCTAGTTAAGAAATTCATCAAACGTGTACAAATATTATTCTCACTTAAAATGGTCATTATAATATTTAGAAACCATTAAATTGAGTGCAGAATGCTTACTGAATTAGAAAGGAATGGCCGTTGCAGATGATTAAATTGAGCCAGGACGGCAGACACAATCACATCCGTTTTAAGTTCTACCAATTAAACCTATACAAAAGGATGGAGATGAAGCTTACTGCTGCTGCCACCAACTCTTCTAGCAGACTCAGATGATGATCGGAAGTTCATTTTTGCAGCATAGTTGACACTATTGCATTGTTGTAAAAATAACGCTGAAAGTGGCGTTTTATTCAGGGGTCTAAGTACAAGATTCGTAATGAACTCATAAATAATTAAAAGTATACACAAACACTTCATTCTCTTAGCATTCCACTCACTCTTTTGTTTTGTTCGACATTGTCACGTCCATGAAAAATTAATACTACTTCAAAATAGTATTACATACCCAATTTTATTTGTATGGCCTTACTGTTGGGATATATACTATTAACCATATGTTAAGAAATAATATTTATTATAGAATAAATATTTGCTCAATTTTAATAGATCATATATTCGTTTATGGTGTCTGTTTACTTATATAGTAGATGATTTAGTGTATAGAGTTTTAGCTTATACACTGAGGATTAAATCATCGGTTCTTATAAGTATAAAGGTTTGTGTTCACAATCTAGGATGAAAATTGGACATCCCATCGATACGCTTGTAGCACAAGATTATGTGTAATTTATCTTGATTATGGGAACGGCATAGTTCCAACTTTTTGTGCTAGTGCATTTTGTATGTATTGAACGGGACCGAGGAGAGAGAGTTGTTTTAGATTGGCTGACAAAACATATTCTCTAAACTATTAAATGTACTTATATTCTTAATCCTGATATAACTATTATGATATGTATATATTAATTATCGTTTTGATTTATTAAAAGGTGAAATTCTGAGATGAGTCAATATGCCTGATAGATTGGATGATAATAATATATATTGGTGAAATAATAAGTTAGTTGATGGAATCCATGTCTCGTTATAGAGATTGATTGATATGCCTTTTTGAGAAACTTATAAGTTTTCATCGTGTTAAACCTTGCAAGTGGATTTATGAATCCGACACATGAAATAAGTTAGGTAGTGCTCTAAGGAAATTAATCATTAAGTTAAATTTGTCAGTAATTTAACTTATTGATTAGTATCTGTAATCTTAACATGGGGAATTACATAAGTGTTTAATGGGGAATTTCAAAATATAAATAGAGGAGTGCAATTACGAATTTCTAGTGGAATTATTTGTAATTTATTATGGTAAGAATAAATTCAAATTAATTATTTGGAATTATTTCCATAATTGAAAGCCTTAGTAATTAATTCTGTGGTCCCTACAGTGCCCATATTTAATTAAAACTCAGAATCCTAATTCTAAGGAGAAAAGAGGAGACTAGCGTGAGTTTTCTTTTAAAAAGAAAACAGTTGCGTATTTTTCTGGATGAAGAAAATAGATTGTGTTTTGTTCTCCTCTTTGTATTGGGAAGAAATCTCTATAATTAGGGATTCATTAGTTTTCTATTCGATACTTGCCCACCCAAGTATTGAGAGAGTTCAGATGTGGACTTGGGATCACTGTAGACGACCATAGCTGTTGTCTATCTTGTGGATTCGCTTGAAGGTCCGTTTAACTTGGGGATTCACTTGAAGGTATTTGCTCATGCATTAAGAGGCATTTATCGAATTAAATTCAGCAAGTTTATGTGTTCTAGAATAAGCGTTTTGGTTATCTATTATTCATGTAAGCAGTAAGAGTATGATATGCTTCCGCTGTGCATACTCTATAATAAGTAACCTAGATTATATATAAGTTGTACGCTTATGAACATAAAATCTGTTAATGTATTTTGTGTCGGTCAAGAGAAAAGAAGAGAAGGACAATACTATTGTTTCTGCTAGTTCTGCCAATGTGAAGAATCAAAGATATGCCTGGACCAACTTCGTAATTTTAAATAAAATAAAATAAACTGAAAGTTGGTGGTTGATTAGGTTCTTGCGGCAGTTTGATCGGTCTTCTTGGTACTTTGACTAAAAACAATACAAGCATGTTTTGGCCAGTAATTGATCGTGATTGGCTAAAAGAAACACACACAATCATTAGCCCATTATGATTTGGATTAGAAGGTCTGGCAGTAAGGCCAATTTTTTGGTGAGGCAGTTTCTTAGTGTTTCAATTTGAGAACTAATGGTCTAAATATTTTTTGATGTGTTGTTTAGGCTTAAGTCAATAATCTTTGACCCCATTGAATTAATTATATGACCATTTGTTTTCCCTCACAGTTTTCATAATGTATAAATTATGAATTTTATGGTTAATAAATAATTACTATTAAAGTGATTTATTTATTTGAAATCATTAATAATTCTTAAGGCTTTATACATGTGAGATAATATATATTACAATATGAGAATTGAGAATTATGATAAATAAATAGGATCTACGAAAGTGGTCTATTTATTTGAGTCGTTAGAATATCCTCAATGTATCATGTATGGATTGTTCTTCATAAATGTATACTAGTAAAGGCTTGTTTATTCGAAAGGAGATTTACCTTTAGATAGTAGTAACACTTAAATTAATTCATGAGAAGAGATATTAAAGATTTTCATCGGTTTAAAGGGAGAAATATAATATCTTTAATTCTCAAGTGTATTAATTGAGAGAACAATATGTTGTAAAGAGGTTAGTTGTGTGTCTTAGCCGAGAGACAGGACACAAGTATGTTTTGTGCTCATGAGATAATTATTAAAAGAGAATGAAAATTGAATCAAGTTATTTTAATCTTTAACTATGCCTAAAACGATTATTTTTTCAAATTTGGTCATAGTTTAGGTGGTCATGAATTTTATGATATCTGATTGACTTGAAATTTGATGATTCCAACAAAAATCGTTTAGATGGGTTTAGGTAGTTTGTCGGATTAAAATTTGATTTGAATATGATAAGATCATTCTTTATGTTATTTATGTTTATGTTAAATTTGGAACATGATTATACATGGTTATTTAACATGAATTGATATGTGATAAGAATGTAGGTCATATTGTTTTAATTCCTAAAGAAGCTTAAACTACTTGAATTTGAATTTGGTCATAGCTTTAGAAATAAAGATTTTTTATTATAGACTCCAATTGACTTGAAATTCGGCAAGTTCATTGATAATGACCTAGTAAGAAAAGTACTCATTGCTATGTGGTTACTTTTTTTTGAGGTCAGTAAAATGATTTTAAAGTTGTTCTTTGGAATTAAAATGTGACTTAGTATGAAAGACATCCTTTATATTGATTTTATTTATGTTATATGTGGTACATGATTACATGTTATGAGTTAACATAAATTGATATATGATAATGATGTAGATCTGATTATTTTTCCTCAAATCGTTTGAATCTAAATTTGATCATAGCTTTGGAGATAAATATTATTTTTGAACTCTGATTGATCTGAAATTCGGTAGGTTCATCAGAAACGATCAAATTTAAAATACTCATTGTTATGCAGTGATTTGGTAATTTGAGGTCGTTCAGATGATGCTTTTAGATAATTTTTGTATCTTGAAAAAATAATTTTACCGAAAAATTACTCAACTATAATATAGTGGTGATAGGGTTTGTTCTCTATGGTCATTCATGACTAAATTTTAGTGAAGTATTAAGTTCATGTGTTGGCTTAGACCTTCCTCCATATTGGATGAAATTAATACAAGTAATTAAAATTTAATCTCTAGTTTTGATTATCTATATTGGCTCTCCCTATCTGAGTAATATATGATTGGATCAAAGGATCTAGGGATAATGATATTCACTTGACTTAATTTAACATATACTCTCCATCTGAGTTAGCTTTTCTTTTAAATTTATTAGAGTGAATATCTGACACCATATATGTATATTGTATGAGTAGTTATTTTTTCATTAAAATTTATTGTTCAAGATGCATGGATATTTATGTGGTGTGTTTTGAATTTTTGTATTCAATGCATTCATAAACATGCTGATTTTTGAAAAATAGTATTCATATAAAGTAAATAGTTTTTAGAATTTTGTTCTTTGTTCTTGATTTGTGTATCTATTTCACAAATGATGATATGTGTCATGCGATAAAAATTTTTGAACAGAAAAAATTTAAATTCTATTTTGACCATATAACATTTTCAACCAAATTGATCATAGTTTTGAAATTCGAAAAAAAGGAACTCTGATTGATATGAAATTTGGTAGATTCATAAGAACGACCTAGTAAGAAATTAATTTTTTTTGGATCGTTATATGAGTTTTTGGTCATATTTGATTAAATAATAGTGAAGTATTAGTTTTATGTGCTGGCATAGACCTTCCTCCCTATCAGATGAAATTGATACAAGTCGCTATGTATTTAATCGTCTAGTTTTGATAATCTGTATTAACTCTCCTAAATTGAGTAATATAAGATTGGATCAATCTAACTAGAGGATTTTCACTTGACTTAAACTAACAATAGACTCTCCATCTGAGTTAGGTCTGTATAAGTTTATGGAGTGAATAATCGGTCATTGTACATGTGTATTGCATGAGTAGTTCTCCAATCCCATCGATTGACTATTCGAGATGCATGGATATATATGTATAAATGAGCCCTGAATTTTGTTATTTAGGATTATTCGAAATATAATGATTTATTTGATGTATTATATCTCATATTCTCAATAGACTTTATGCACCCACTTAGTACTACTTAAGCTTTTCTTTTGATAGATATAAGATATTAATTCAAAGAATGCATTGTACATGTACCTTATGTTAGAAGGAATTGTTTTCAGATTCTAACTAGATAAGAGATGAGTATTTAATTTATTTGTTTGTAGTTTGATGAATATTTTATTTCTTGTGGTCTATTGATGCGTGATTCTTTTATTAGTATTATCTCTCATGAATTGAATTATATTAATCTGTCTCATAAGGAAAAATATCTTTTAAATTGAATGAAACTTATATGTACATTAGTATCTAAGTCATTTATTCTGAATAGAATTCGAGGTTTGGTTAATGAATGGACATAACGGTTCATTGAAAGTGAAGTCACCACCAATATGTGAGTCTTGTTTAGAAGGAAAAATGACTAAGAGACCTTTCCTCTTGAAAGGAAAAAAAGGCAGTGATAAGTTATAATTAATCTATTTTGATTCGTGTAATAAATGAGCATTTGTGCAAGAGGTGAATTTGATTATTCTGAGTTTTCAAGAAGGTTACTCATGATATGAATATTTTTTTTGATGTTTTGTAAGTCTAAATGTCTTGATAAACTCAAAATATTTAAGACACATGAAAGTAGCATCATAAAAAATATATAAAATCACTGCAATGTGATGGTAGTGACGTAAACCTCTATGCAAAGCACATAGAATAATTGCATTTTAATTGTCTACACCAGACACTCTATAATAGATTGGTGTAGAAGATAAAAGAAGTAGACTCTTATGAAGATGATAAGATTAATTATTGACTTATTATTAGTAATTTTGTTTCTTTTGGGATTGGTTCTAATAACGACATATCACATTCTAAATTCAATTTCTTTCAAATCAGTACCTTGAACAACTATAGAACTAGTTGGATTTGACGTAAGTGTATTATGTGACATGTTCAGATATAGGATTGTCCAGCACATGTGCTGAGTGGGAGGATAAAAAAATTGGAATTAAGAACGGAATGTGTGTGTTAATTGGATATACTAAAAAATGAAAAAAGGTTAATTATAGTGTCCTAAAGAAAATAAGGCAATTGTTAACATAATTGTCTGATTTCTAGAAAAAAATCATTTAGTAAATCATGTTCCTAGAAGTAAACTAGTTTTACAGGAATTGAACAAAGAAATAACAAATAAGTCAATTGTAAATTCAGACGCTCAAAAACATCTAATCGGTATGTCAGAAATGACGTTCTATTGCATGTAAGTAGTGGGAGAAACGTTACTAGACATAAGAAAACTACTACCTCAAGTAGTGGAAGTGATGTTGAGCAAATTGAAGAACACTACATGAAAAGTTGTTAATATTTCAATATCGAAAGATTTTGAAGAAAATATTAAGACACAAGATCATGAAAGTGTGATTATGTAGTGCTTAGTCGTAGTGGGAGAATCATAGCGAAGATTGATTTGTTTTGTATGCTTGAGAGAACTTTTATGATAGATTTCCTGAAAAGAAGTACACTCTTGGAAGGTTTCATGAGAAGCTCTCTCAAGATCTAGTACAAAATCGATTTGTTACAATGAAGCACTACTAGACGAAATTGCATGAGAAAATAACTTGGAAAATTTCTTTTGATAAGAAATAAAGGAATGCCTGTGAAAGTTGTAAATGCATAGTTAAGAGTCTAAGTGGGAGAATGTTAGGGTATATATTAGTAATCATGTGTTTAGACATAGTATTTGTAACAATTTTCAAGAATAAATATCTAAGTGGGAGATTGTTAGGGTATATACTATTAACCATGCATTTAGATATAGTACATTATAACGATTGTGATGGTTAAAAGTCTAAGTGGGAGATTGTTGGGATATATACTATTAACCATATGTTAAGAAATAATAGTTATTATAGAATAAATATTTGCTCAATTTTAATAGATCATATATTCGTTTATGGTGTCTGTTTACTTATATAGTAGATGATTTAGTGTATAGAGTTTTAGCTTATACACTGAGGATTAAATCATCGGTTCTTATAAGTATAAAGTTTTTTGTTCACAATCTAGGATGGAAATTGGACATGTCATCGGTACAATTGTAGCACAAGATTATATGTAATTTATCTTGATTATGGGAACGACATAGTTCCAACTTTTTGTGCCAGTGCATTTTGTATGTATTGAACGGGACCTAGGAGAGATAGTTGTTTTAGTACATTATTATATTTTAATTTAAGATCACAAGTTAACAACCATCCCACTGCATTTTCTAAAAATCCTTTACTCTTTCAATGAATGAAGCAAGACCAAAGAGGAGACTTCCCCAAGTCAAAGTCTTCCACAGAATGAACCAAAAGGGCTAACATCAGACAAGTAAAAGGAGTCAATTCAATCTGTACAAACGCATAGTTTTTCTTTGACATTTCTCAGTCACCCTTCTCCTTTTTAAGTTCCTTCTAACTGCATACTTGAGTCATATTCAATCTAACAAGGTGCATGAAAAATGACAACTCTGTACTTTTTATGGCTTTTCTTGATTCCCTTGTTTCAAATCTTATCAGGATAACACATTTTCTTGGTCCCCTCTCAATGTCTTAACAATCAAAAGGCATTGTTGCTGCAGCTGAAGGGAAGCCTCCAATATGATTCTACGTTGTCAAATAAATTGGCAAAATGGAACGACAAGACAAGTGAATGTTGCAATTGGGATGGGGTGGCATGTGACCTCTCTGGTCATGTGATTGCCTTGGAACTGGATTATGAGACAATTTCTGGTGGAATTGAGAATTCAAGTGCTCTCTTCAGTCTTCAGTATCTTGAGAAGCTAAATTTGGCTTACAACAGGTTCAATGTTGGCATACCAGTTGGTATACACAACCTCATGAACTTGAAGTACCTGAATTTATCCAATGCTGGTTTTGTCGGGCAAATTCCTATGATGTTATCAAGCTTAACAAGGCTAGTTACTCTTGATCTCTCAACTCCTTTCCCTAACTTTGACCAGCCACTAAAACTTGAGAATCCCAATTTGAGACATTTCATTGAGAACTCAACAGAACTTAGAGAACTTTACCTTGATGGTGTTGATCTTTCAGCTCAGAGGACTGAGTGGTGTCAATCTTTATCTTCATATTTGCCTAACTTGATTGTCTTGAGCTTGCGTGATTGTCAAATTTCAGGCCCTATTGATAAATCAATTTCTAAGCTTCAGTTTCTCTCTATCATCCGTCTTGATCAGAACAATCTCTCTACCACAGTTCCTGAATATTTTGCAAATTTCTCGAACATGACTACCTTGAACCTCGCCTCTTGTAATCTGCAGGGAACATTTCCTTACAGAATCTTTCAGGTACAAGCTCTAGAGATTTTGGACTTGTCAAATAATGAGTTGCTTAGTGGCAGAATTCCAAATTATCCTCGAAATGGATCCTTGATAAAGATATCACTAAGCTACACAAACTTTTCTGGTTCATTACCAGAGTCGATTTCGAACCTTCAGAACCTGTCCATCTTAGAGCTCGACAATTGCATTTTCACTGGACCAATACCTTCGACAATGGCAAACCTTACCAATCTTGTTGTTTTGGACTTCTCCTTCAACAACTTCACTGGTTCTATCCCATATTTTCAACGGTCTAGGAAACTCGCCTACTTAGACCTTTCACGTAATGGTCTAACTGGTCTTTTGTCTAGACCTCATTTTGAAGGACTCTCGGAGCTTGTTATCATATATTTAGGGAACAATTTACTCAATGGGAACCTTCCTGCATATATATTTGAGCTCCCCTCCTTGCAGAAGCTTTTTCTTAACAGCAATCAATTTGTTGGCCAAGTTGACGAATTCCGCAATGCATCCTCCTCTCTGTTGGATACAATTGATTTGAGCAACAACCACCTAAATGGTACAATTCCCAAGTCCATGTTTGAAGTTGGGGGGCTTAAGGTCCTCTCACTTTCTTCCAACTTCTTTAGTGGAATAGTGCCCCTTGACCTCATCGGGAGGCTGAGCAACCTTTCAAGACTGGAGCTTTCTTACAATAACTTGACTGTTGATGCAAGTAGCAGCAATTCAACCTCTTTCATATTTCCCCAGTTGAACATATTGAAATTAGCTTCTTGTCGGCTGCAAAAGTTCCCTGATCTCAAGAATCAGTCAAGGATGATCCACTTAGACATTTCAGACAACAAAATATTGGGGGCAATACCAAGTTGGATTTGGGGAATAGGTAGTGGAGCTCTTGCTCACCTGAATCTTTCCTTCAATCAGCTGGAGTACGTGGAACAGCCGTACAATGTTTCCAGATATCTTGTAGTCTTGGACTTGCAATCCAACCTTATAAAAGGTGACCTACCAGTTCCACCTTCCTCTGTCATGTATTTGGACTACTCGAACAATAATTTCAGCAATCCCATCCCAACAGATATTGGAAATTCTCTTGGTGTTGCCTCTTTTTTCTCGGTTGCAAATAATGTCCTAACCGGAACAATTCCTGAATCCATATGCAAGGCCAGCTACCTTCAAGTTCTTGATTTCTCTAACAATGCCTTGAGTGGAACAATACCACCATGTCTACTGAATGATAGTACAACTCTTGGAGTGCTGAATCTAGGGAACAATAGTCTGAATGGTGTTATACCAGATTCATTTCCCATTGGTTGTGCTCTAAAAACTTTAGACCTAAGTAGGAACACCTTTGAAGGGAAGCTACCAAAATCGCTTGTCAACTGCATGTTGTTGGAGGTCCTGAATGTTGGAACTAACAGACTTGTTGATCGTTTCCCATGCATGTTGAGGAACTCAAACTCTGAGGGTCCTAGTCTTACGCTCCAATCAATTCAATGGAAATCTTATGTGTGATGTAACTTGAAATAGCTGGCAAAATCTCCAGATCATAGATATAGCTTCTAACAGATTTACTGGTGTGTTGAATGCAGAATTCTTTTCAAATTGGAGAGGAATGATGGTAGCAGATAATTACGTGGAGACAGGACGCAATTGCATCCTGTATAAGTTCTTCCAACTAAGTAACTTATACTATCAGGACACAGTGACAATAACCAACAAAGGGATGGAGATGAAGATAGTGAAAATTCTCAGGGTCTACACAGCTATTGATTTCTCTTCAAATAGATTTCAAGGAGTGATACCAGATACTATCGGGAATCTCAGCTCACTTTATGTTCTGAACCTGTCACACAACGCCCTTGAAGGACCAATTCCAAAATTGATTGGGAAGCTACAAATGCTTGAATCACTAGACCTGTCAACAAACCACCTGTCCGGGGAGATCCCATCAGAGGTTGCAAGTCTCACATTCTTAGCAGCTTTGAACTTATCGTTCAACAAATTGTTTGGCAAAATCCCATTGACTAATCAGTTTCAAACATTCTCAGCAGATTCCTTTGAAGGAAACAGTGGCCTATGCGGGCTCCCTCTCAACAACAGTTGTCAAAGCAATGACTCAGAGTCCCTGCCGCCACCAACTTCACTACCAGACTCAGATGATGAATGGAAGTTCATTTTTGCAGCTGTTGGATACGTAGTAGGGGCAGCAAACACCATTTCACTTCTGTGGTTTTATGAGCCAGTGAAGAAATGGTTTGATAAGCATACGGAGAAATGCTTGCTTTGGTTTTCAAGAAAGTGATCCTTAAACCCATAAATGATGAGTTTATTTAATCCTTGCTTTGTTTAAATAAACATCAGGATCCAAATTCAAGTCAGTTTGTTATTTCCCTTGATGAATGTATACAATTTTCTACTATCAGAAACAGCACCCACTTTTGGATTAAATAGCTTCCCACATTGCCTGCAACACATTAATAAATTAGCTCTATGCAAACATATTCTTCTATTTTTGTATACACAAAAAAGAGAGAAAATTAAGACGTTGTGGCAAGTGACGTGTATCTGTCGAAGAGAAAAGCTAGAAGGCGATGAAAATGTTAGTAAATGAAGTAATGAATTATCACATCCCCTTGACAATCAAAGTAGTGGAATATGAATGACCATGTCTAATTGGGTCCAAGACTGATAAAGAGAGTATGAACTAAATACATGTCGTGATTAAATTTCTAATAACAAAAGTGAGCAGAAAATTGTGAAATATACCCATCACTAAACTATAACCAGTTGGATACCATATTCAGTTTCCAAGCTACCATTTTGTAGAGTGCAACACCGCCATGTCTACTGGAATATAGTACAAATCATGGAGTTGTGAATCTAGGGAACAGTAGTATTTATGGTGTTGTAATTTCCAATTGGTTGTTCTCTACAAACTTTAGACCTAATTGAGGCAAAATCAGTGGTTATTGGTTAATTGAGTGCAGAATGTGTACTGAATTGGAAATGAATGATGGTTGCAGATAATTACATGGAGCCGGTGTCAGCTCTACCGAGTAAACCTATCAGTGACAATAACAATGAAAAGGATGGAGGTGAAGTTTGTGCAAAATCTCAGAGTCTACACATGTATTGATTTCTCTTCAAACAGTTTTCAAGGATTATCGCAAATATTCAACAGAATTTCAGCTCGCTTAACGTTCTGAACTTGTCACACAATGACTTACAGAGACCAATTCCAAAATCAATTGGGAAGCTAAAAATGTTTGAATGATTAGACCTGTCCTGGAACAAGCTATCTGGAGAAATCACTGCAGAGCTTGAAAATATCACATACAAATTGTTTGGCTGAATTACGCCAATCAATCAATTTCTCACATATTCTCAGAAGCAAATAGGCCTATGCAGGTTTCTTCTTAAAGATTGCATAAGCAAATGACTCTGAGCTGCTGCTGCTCTCACCAAATCTTGTACTGCATTTCTGTGATTTTACGAGCACTGAAAAAATTACTCCTCTGTTCCAATATCCAATTTACGTGTACTTTTCATTTTTTTCGAGATTTAAACAATTTAAGTTTGATTAAACTTAAACGATTTGAATTTCGAAAATTCGAAAAGTGAGTGTTTGACAAGCAAACGAGTTGCCGCTTACGCCTTGCTGGGAATTGGGATTGCATTTTTTTTCTCAAAGCCCAACATCGCAAAAGCCCAATAAGTCACGCTTCAAGTTTGGCCCATGCCCTCAAGCTTGATATTATTAATTGTTGTAATAAATTAAATATAAATACATTGAACCCCAGCCCCACTGTCCACTACGATTAGGGTTTTGGGTTTTCCAAAGGTTAGCAGACGTTCAATTTCTCTGTCGCCATGAGAGCTAAGGTACCATTTTTCACTATGTGAAAGCTAAATCATCCATTATTGCTTCTATGTTCGACGCATTAACTGATAATTCAATGTTTGTATGTATAATGTCTTTTTATCGATTGAAAAATTAAAATTGTGTGATAATATTTACAGTGGAAGAAGAAGAGAATGAGGAGGTTGAAGAGGAAGCGCCGAAAGATGAGACAAAGATCCAAGTAGTCCTTTTCCTACTTTGTTCGTGTCGTTTGATTGACTTTTGTTCTAGGGTTTTGAATCTTATTTTGTCCCTAAAATTTCTCAGTTATTGATGAAAAACTTGAATTTGTTATTT
>JAJOOH010024395.1:0-13546 GCA_029582605.1 Solanum gracilifrons | reverse complement strand
TAAAGACAAAATTAGACTTACTATCTAATTTAAATTTGAAAGTACAAGATATGAAATTTAATGACATTCTTGTATTATATTAGACCCACAAAATTCTTGGAGTATATTTGATATTGTGGACGTTGAGTCTCTCTTGACTAGTATAAAATCACAAAACTATATTACTCGTTCAAAAGAATTGATGAAAAAGTTTCACTTATAATATTGTAATTTTTCATGAAAAGATATGTCTATTAAAATAAAAAAAATTTGTATAGACATGGACATTGGTGAAAAGTGATCTGTTATATTTGTGTTGTAAAGCAAATATTTGGGTCATATTGTCCTTGTTGGATCGATGAGACTATGATCATGGGTAATTCTATAACAATTTGAATGTTATGGAAAGGTCCTTCTGAAAAGGACATATGGCAAGGTGTTGACTCTAAAACAATCTTTGTATTTGAGAAAGTTATAAAAAGTAAAGAACAAAATATTTGTGGAAAAAGGTTACCTCACAGAAGGTCTTTTTAATCCTAGTATTTTTGTTTGTTCTTACTTGCTTGAATCAAATTGTTTGTGACATAAATGCTTGGGATATGTCAATTACAAAACCTTCCAAAAATTGATCAACTGAGAAGTTTTGCCTAACTTCTAGTGCAATAAATCAAAATGTCAAGTATGTGTTATTGAAAGGAAGTTTAATATCTTAGAATTGATTTATACTGACATTTGTGATATGAAGTCAACACCATCTCGTGGTGGGAAAAAGTATTTCATAAATTTTATTGACAATTGCACTAGATATTGTTATGTTTATTTGTTGTGAAGCAATAGAAACATATTGGCAATATAAAACTAAAGTTGAAAAAACAGTTAAATAAAGAGATTGTCATGATTAGAAGTGGTAGATGTGGAGAATATGAATCTTCTTTTGCAGAAATATATTTGGAAAATGGAACCATCCATCAAATTACTTACTGCACATTCTCACCTCAATCTAATAATATTGTTGACAGAAAAAAACTGAACTTTGAAGGAAATATTGAATGTCCTATTTATAAGTTCAGGTTTACAATAAAATTTGTGGGGGTGCTATCATTATAGCAAAAGAGAACAACAAAAAGTTTGTCTGTTCAGAAAGAGAGAAACAAAAGGTTTTGTTTGTTAGTAAATGGAGTAACAAATAAGAAGAAAAAACTTGTGTATGTTAAGAAAGGGAGCAACAAAAAGTTGTGTTTGTTCAGACTTTGTTGTATCCTGATAGAGAATTGTTTGTCGTCCTTTAAAGTTTATACAAGCAATAAATCTTGAAAGATAGTGATCAAACAATTTCCAATACAGTTTATTTCATATGAGAAATGAAAATGAGGGAACTATTCCCAAACGGATCAAAATAAGACCTAAGACTTTGGATTGTATGTTCATTGGATATGCTACAAATGGTAAAGCATGTCGATTTATGGTTCATAAGTCTGAACCGTCGGATGGTCAAGCGAAGGGTCTAAATGACCTTGGAAATAACCAAAGGAGAATGTACTTAATAAGAATATTCAGAGGCATAGTAAATGTCAATGGACAAATTACTTATTCCGGGTTTAATTTTGTAACATTTCTTCTTGAAAATGAGTCCATATAGTAAAAAAAGATATGTCTTTTTTGGACTCATCCTTTTTGGAAAGAGGTTGTCAATAGTAAGATAGATTCAATCTTGAGCAACCATACTTGAGAGTTGGTTGATCTTCCTCTAGGAAATAAACTTTTGGGTTCAAAGTGGATCTACAAAAGGAAAAGAAAGTTGATGAAACTATTGACAAATACAAAGACAGACTTGTTGTCATAGGCTTTAGGTAATAAGAAAGCCATGTTTGACAGATAATAGCACTAACTAGGATTGCATCAATTCAGGTGTTAATTGCGCTAGTTGCGAAATATGGCCTTCAAATTCATCCAAATGGATGTGAAAACATTTTTTAAAATGGAAAATTGGAGGAAGAAATTTACATGGAACAATCCGATGGTTTGTGGTTCCTAGTAAAGAAAAGAAAGTCTGTAAATTTGTTAAGTCACTTTGTGGACTAAAAACAAGCTCCCAAATAATGACATGCGAAGTTTGACCAAATTATGTTGGCAAATGAATTCAAGATTAATGAATGTGATAAATGTTTTTACATTAAAGACACTCCAAATCACAAGGTCATTATTTGTTTTTATGTTGATGACATGTTGATCATCAAAATAGACATTTCTGATGTAAATGCTACTAAGCATATGCTAGAAAGTAACTTCGATATGAAAGATATTAAAGTTACTGATGTGATTGAGAAGGTACTTGACAATTTCAAGTATTTGGATTTCAATATTGTCAAGACTCCAATAAATATGAGTTTTGTACTTCAAAAGCATGAGGGCAAAAGTGACTCACAATTGAATTATGCTAGAGTATTGAGAAGTATGATATATATCATAAAGTATACGCGATCATATATAGCATGTGCTATTAATAATCTAAGTCGGTTCACGAGTAATCTCAATCAAACTCATTGGATGACAATGAAAAAAGTTTTGGAGTATTTAAAACATACTTAAAAAACAATTGCTTTGCATTATAACTAATATTCAACAGTATTGGAAGAATATAGTGATGCAAATTGAATCACCAGGTCAAATGAAGTAAAATCCACGAGTGGCTATGTATTTATTCTTGGTGGAGGAGCAATCTCTTGGAAATCTTCCAAATAGAGATGTATCGCTCGCTCTACTATGAAATCTGAGTTTATCACTCTAGATAAGGCCGGTAAAGGAGTTGAATGACTCCAAAATTTCTTGAAAGATTTTTGCCCAAACCTTTTAGCTCCAGTATGCATACACTGTGAGAGTTAATTTGCAATAGGTAGGGCATGGAGCATGATGTATAATAGAAAGTTTCGTCATATATG
The DNA here is from genome assembly GCA_029582605.1 of Solanum gracilifrons. Taxonomy (NCBI): domain Eukaryota; kingdom Viridiplantae; phylum Streptophyta; class Magnoliopsida; order Solanales; family Solanaceae; genus Solanum; species Solanum gracilifrons. The sequence goes on along the minus strand of JAJOOH010024395.1, from coordinate 10,628 downwards.
ATGTAGACATAATATCGTTAGAGAACTACTCTCTAGTGGAATTATCATAATTTACTATGTAAAGTCAAAGGATAATGTGTCGGATCCACTTATAAAAGGCCTAACTAGAGAGGGAGTTGATAGATTATCAAAGGGAATGGGACTATGGCCGAGAACAAGTCATTGTGGCGGTAACTCTACCTAGAAGACTGGAGATCACAAGATCTAGGTTCAAGGAGATCAAAGAAAGTCATTGATGATATTCAACAATGTCAAAATATTTTTTATGGTCCATTCTCATGATAAGACAATGTTCAGTAACAAGGATAAAGACATTAGGACTTTTTAATGATTTATAAGTTTGATACAGGGTATATCAAATGGTGTATTTACGGGATAACACATTTAGAAATCACCTATGTAAGTGTGAAGTGTAAGCCGCTTCAAGGAGAATCCGGTAAGGCCAGTTCTCTACGCACTTATAAACCGAGATGTGTTCATGGCTGAAACGAACAAAACAATGAGAACCAAAAACAGTTCAAGGGTTGATTGTGTGACTTATGTTGTCTAGGTATACACCAAAGCTCGACGGTTCAAAGATATCAAATCTACCGATTGACCGAGTATATCCGATATATGTTCACTATGGAAAGTTCAAAAGGAAACCCACTTATCCAGATGCAATCAATCCTTAATTACGAATCACACAGCTTTTCATACATATGTTTTAATAATAGTCATTTTCTATTCATGTGGGGGATTGTTGGGTTTTAAAGGTGTGAACAGGAAATGAAAAGTTGTGACTCTCATGAAAAGTTGTAACTATGCCGAAGGGTTGTGACCTTTATGAAAAGTTGTGTCCTTTCTAAAGGGTTGTGACCGTTTGAAAGGTTATGCCTTTTCCAAAGTATTGTGACTTTTCTGAAAGGTTGTTTTCTTTCTGAAAGGTTGTCTTCTTTTCAAAGGGTTATGACCTTTACCCTTTATTGGCTATAAATAGAGAGGTTTTCTCTCATTTTTCGGCATCAAATTCTTTCTTTCTTTTGCATACATTTCTTACAAAACAAAATCGATCGATCGTGTCTGTGTGTGTGATTCGTTGCTGTCATTTTGAGTTCGTTGAAATTATCAAAGTTTGAGGTACCGCTACTTCTTTAATGGTTAATCTGTTTTATCTTGGGAGGAATTAATCTACAACCTCGGGTACTTGAGGGAATTAAATTTCTTAAGGATACACAATGGGTTCTGTGGACTCGGATAGTTCTTTGTGTTTTTCTTTTCATATTTTATTATTTCTGGTTTGCTAATTTGAATACAAGAGATAACAAAAGGAAGATAATGTTTGACTATGGTTAAATGATTGGTTTTAGCAAATAATCTGAATCAAATCATCTATTAATTTGAGGGACACATGTAGTAAATAAAAGGAAAAAAAGACAAGTATATCTCCGAACTATCGTAAATGATATGCAGATATACTCCGTCATATTATTGGGATATTGATGCCCTGTCGTCTTAAAACTAGAGCATATATGCCCTTCACTCTAACAGAAGACTAAATAGGGACACGTGGTGCAATCTTATCCGTCGATTCAATATTTAATCGGCGGATAAAATTATGACACGTGTATGTCCATTAGTATAAAGGGTATATATACTTTAATTTTTGGACGGCAGGGGCACCAATGTCCCAAAATATGACGAAAGATTTCTACATACCATTTACAATAGTTCGGGGATATATTTGTCCTTTTGCCCTAAATAAAATTAACACCCCATTGGAGAAACTATACAGATGGACTACTGGAGGGGGAGCCAAATCCGAGTTAGTGACTTATATCGGTATGAAATTGTGTTACATTTTAAAATCTAATAAATTTCTTAATACTACTTCGAAAATTTATAGTCAGACGGGGAAAATGCTTGTTTATATGATTGTTTTTCAGAATACCGATCGATGCGTGCAACTTGTGTTCACACAATTTATACTTTAGATCTTTTAAGATGTGTTCATCCTTTCCAATTTGAAATTTTACTTCTTTAAGTAGTGTTATTATTATAATCAAATTAAGTCGTTATTACAATTTGTTCACTCAATTTTACACACACTTGACACTTGCATCTTTTAAGATCTTCTTCTTCTTCATTGTTGGTTTGAAATCAAGACCACCAAATACAAAATAATTAAGTTGAAGAATTATTTGCAAGCATGCAAAATGATCATACAAATACTAATCGATCTGTCATATCATCATTTCATCAAAATATCAACAGTACTTAAATTCTATTGTAATTAGTATATATTTACAATCATAGTCATACATAATTTTTTTTAATCTCTTTGTTCTTTCTCTTCTCTAGGAAATCTTCATGTCTGCAAAAATGACATAGAAGTTTCTCTATAGCAAAGATTAGTTAATTTGGACCCCAACAGCTCAAGTACATAACTTTCCTCAAAGACTCTTCAGATTGCTCTGTCTTTTCACTCTTTGCAATAAGTGAAGAAGAAAGTTTCTTAGCTTGAGAGTAAGATCTCATGTTATTCTTTGTGTGTTGTGCCAAACACCTCAATGGGTAATCCCATCTACACAATCCAACTTGATCTTTTAAAGCCTCCACTGCTCCAACACTGGCTGCTACTATCCACGCTCTCCTGCTTGAACTCATTTTTTCTCTTAAAAGTATTTCTTATGATGAATTGGTTCTCTGGTATTTTGATGATTTTGAAAATGATGTTTGGGAGTTTGGGGTTAAGGCTGAATTTATAGTGTACCTAAAGAGTAATAAACAAGAGGCTCTTTTTAGCTATATAACTGTGTGCTCTTTGTATTGCAGGCAGCTAGTGGTTTTATTGTATGTCTTTTTAATTATTTAAATTCATTTGTTTTTTGAGTTATTTTGTCTGTGAAGAAAAGGGGAATGTATTTAGTTACTGATTCATACGTTACTTTTCAAATGCAGACAAGATGTTGGTACTTGGACCCTAGCAGCTGGTTTTTTATTGGACTTTAGGAAGTAGCCCTTAGTAAGTTTAGGAAGTTCTAACCTGAATGATTCAATTAAGAATTTCATTTGCCCCTAATTACTTGTCCTCTTTTTCTTTTTAAGTTATCCCTAATTACTTATCCATTTTAACAAATTAAGAAAAGATTTTTAAAAAAAAAATTCTATTATATCCTTAATTTATTACTTTGAAAAATATAGAATTTGTTGAAAATCTTAAGTTTTTAATTCATTCGCTTCGTATATATCTCAATTTCTATTTAATTGTTCAAAATAACTTTTTTAAAGAAAAACATGATTATTTTTTTTAAATGAGGAAAATAATTTTCCGAATGAAAATAGAGAAAAATTAGTTTCTTAAAAATAAATAAAATGACTTTGCAGTAAAAGTAAAAATAAAATAACACGCTCATTAAGATATATACGACCTTGAATATTCTTTCTTTTTAATTTCTTGAATCAAATATATATATATATATATATATATATAGCCACTAAAAAATAGCCTAATTACTCTTCATAGCTATAGTTTGATAATTACAATTCATAGCTACATGTTATATGGAGGAAAGAGGCGAGCAAGACTGGGAGAGAGAGGAGTGAGGAGAGAGGCCGGCGAGAAAGGGCAAAGAGTGGAAGAGAGGTGAATTGTATATGTATATCGGTTAGATAATTGTATATTATGCATATGTAGTATATATGGCAAGTGAGATTGGGAGAGGGAGGAGAGAGGCGAGCCAGAGAGGGCAGAGAGTGGGAGAGGGGTGAATTGTATATGTATATCGGTAAGATAATTGTATATTATACATATGCATTTGTATATATGGCAAACGAGATTGGGAGAGGGAGGAGAGAAGCGAGCGAGAGAGGGCAGAGAGTGGGAGAGAGGTAAATTGTATATGTATATCGGTTAGATAATTGTATATTATACATATGTATTTGTATATTCTGGCGAATTATACATATACAAACGTGGCTAATTAAACAAACTTGAAGTCAGCCCACATAATTAATGTATAATGTTAGTCGCAAGTGGTAATTATAACAAACTATAGCTATGATGAGTAATTAAACAGTATAAGTTTACTTAACCGCATAATTTTTCCTAAAAAAAATCGTTTACATAATGAACATTATAATTAAACTCAAGATTTCTGTCTATATAATCTGATAGTTGAATTTTGTGACCACACATTTCTTCTTAAGTATTACTTACTTAACAATATATATTATGTTTCAATGGGGTGGGGCTAGTGGAGAACTACAATTCATGAAGGATGTGGTGGTGGAGAATTGAAAGATATATACATGGCAGAAAATAGTTCCAATTAAACATGAATAACTAAACAAAGAATAGTTTGGTATGGTGTATCTGACAAGTGAGAATAGTCATGCTATTAGTTGGTCCACATATTTATCAATCAAAATGTGTGTTGGGACACACAGTCACCAAGCTGTTTATTAATAATAATAATAATAAAAAAATATTTCGTTTCTTTACCAGCGAATTATTCCTTCTGATTTTTTAAAAAAAATTGAGTGACCATATATGTATTTTGAAAAAAAAAATGATCCTTTTGAATCCGGACTCTTATTTTCTTCCTAATACATGTCCTCCTCATTCAATATTGATTCGATGGACTCAGATTTTCAGTTTATAAGTTTCTAATACAAAAATATCATATAAGACGTAAATTCACGTCTTGTGGACTAGATTTGCCTTACTATGACTAGGATCAACAAATCACCCCAAATTTATGAAAGGTTCACAAAAGTGTATTTTTAAGGGTAATTTTGAAATATATAAAAATATTCACTTGTTTTTGAAATTTGATGTTTAGTTATACTATATCACATAAACTGAGATGAAGAGAGTACTAAGAATAAAATGAGAAAAACTAGTTAATTTTATCTTAAATTTCTAAAATGAGAAATAACTATTTTTAGAAATCATAATAAACAATTTGAGGTAGAAGAGATGAATGCTAATGCTAAAATTAATTATAAACATGAAAATATAAAAGTATTGAACAAGCTTAAGGAATCTTTTTTTTTTAAAAAATAACTGTGGCCTTGTGAGCCATTTTAATATAAAAAAATCAGAAACAAAAGTCTAGAACTAAAAGGTGCAAAAAACAAACTAAAGACAACAAGCTTAAGGAATCGCTCATGCTTTTGGCCAAAGTATTTTTAGGCAAACTGAATCTCCTTTTAATTAATTGTATTCTTGAAATTAACCCTACATAACAATTCCAATTTACAAAATGCCATAGGCGACAATATATAATTAATAATGTTCTAAACTATCCCATTAATATATTACTTTCTCCGTTTTAAAAAAAAATGTTTTTGTTTAACTTAACGCGAAGTTTAAGAAAATAAAGATGATTCTAAATTTAAGTTATGTTAAATATATCAAAATATATTTTAATCTTATGATCTTAAATATATCAAGTAAAAGTTGAAATTAAAATACTGTCAAAAATTGAAAAAGATCAAATATTACATAAAGTCATGATTAGGCAGGTATTCTTGGAGAAAAATGGTTAAATAAATCTGGGGACCAAAGCCAATGGTTTCTCTATAATATATAATATAATAAAGGGTTTAAACAAAAACGAAGTAAAAGCACACACGTGTTAAATCCCTCCATGCTTCTATTTAAAGCCAGCAAAACCATGTGCATTTCCATAATGTTTTAACAACAAAATCAAGAGTAACAACTCACAAAGCAAAAGCAAATCAATTTTCAAATCTCTAATCTCTAATCTTCCACTTTTTTTAGAATATAGTAGTTATTTTTCTCCACTTAAAAGAGTTTATTAGAGAAACTAAATTAGACTATTAATTCAACTACAAGGGAAAAAATGATGGTGGCGGGAATCAAGTCTTCTCCGGCGAGTTCCTCATCGGAATCCGGCAACCAAGGGTGGCCGAGATGGTTTTCCGGCACCGGAGATTCAGGGAAGAAAGCATTCATGGATGATCAGAAGCGCAGGATTAGGGATGCTGAAAAGGCTGAGAAAATTATGCACCTTATCTTGTGGGGACCCAAATAGTCCATTCTGTTTGCCTAATATTAGTACTAATTTTATAAATTTCTTGGTTTTAATTAGCTTTAAGTGGAAGTTTTAATGTGAATCAGTCAAATCTGTGGGAGAGATGTACTATGTATATAGAGATCTGAAGTTTATTGTACTATTACAATGGCTAGTTTTAAGAAATTAAAAGTTAGTATTCTAATGTATTTCCTTCTCTTTTTTTTTAATACTATGCGATAATTACTACTACAAAACAGTGTTCTCAAATGATTATTAGAACCCTTGAGAAACTTTTAGAAAATACAGATGTCTTAGCTTAAGAAACTATAAATTAGAACTTTTAATTTATGACTTTTTGGCTTATATTTCATTTTGTTCTATGATTTATTTTTCTTTTTAGTCAATTTAAAAAAGAATAATACATTTCTATATTAAATGATAATTTAATTTTAAAATATTTATTTTATCCTTAATGAAATGATTTATAGTCATACAAATATCTATCATTTATTTTAGACCATAGATTTAAAAGGTTATTTTTTTCTTCAATTTCATGTCAAATCAAACTAACTCATATAAAATAGAACAAATGAGGTAAGTCATAAATTAAAAGTCAATCTAAACACGCTCTAAGTCTTGTAGCCTAGTGATTTATCAATTCATAGTAGTAATGGTTCTACGAATTGTGATGTATGAACTACTCAATGTATTTTGAATTATAAACTATAATCCAATTTAGAGTTTCAAAATATCATTAATAAAGTTAATTTGCTAAAATATGTCTCTAATAAATGAATTAAGAATTGTGTTAAATTAGTATAACTAAGTAAAATGAAATGAAGGGAGTAAAATTTTTGCATCTTATAAACAACCTTCGAAGCAGTTTACTCTTTGCTTTATAACGTCAAGGCACCCTATAGCTCGAAAGTTGATCATAGCGATTTCCACAACTTAGTTGTAGTTTGGAATTTAAAAGAAATAAAATAAAAAAGTTGAGTTTTGGGATAATATAGTTGAATTAGGAATTAATTAATAGTCACGTCATGTTGGCATTTTTCCACATGCATTATTTTGACAAATGTTTTGGAAAAGGTGGTGTAGCATATATGCCTGTGGAAATTAATCTTTTTACTAAAGTTGTATCATGTATGGTTCAATTATTATTAAATTTTTTATATTCTCATGGTCTGAAAATATAGTCCCATATGGGCCATGGACTGAAAAACTGGAGTATGATCACAGTTGCCTCAATCAGCAATGTGACGAAAGTTTTGATTCTGGGCCTGATGTGTGAGCGGCACTGGTGCTTGGTGGCGCAACGCAATATCCCAAATTATAATTGAGATAATATCTCAAATGGTCACTCAACTTTGAATAGTTTACGCAGAAAGTCACTCAACTTTCGGTAGTTTACTTAAAAAGTCACTCAACTTTATTTTATAACTCAAAAGTCACTCAATTATTGATATTTCACTTAGAAAGTCACTCAACTATTAATATTTTACTTAGAAAGTCACCCAATTAATTTAAATGATTTTTTAATTAAATTTTGTTGAATCTAATTTTTATTTGAAACTATTTTTTAAGAGATAATAAGATATCCATTTTAATTATATTATTTACCCATTCCAATTATGTAGTTATAATGTTTTTGAAAAACATACGGTAGCAATTGACGGGAAAAAAAAATCTTTTAACATTCTAGCAACTGTGTTACTCAAATTAATGCTGCTAAAAATGATCCCAAAAAAGAGAAGATGTTGGAATCGAAAAGTAATTACTAATTAAGAGGTAATCCAAACAAACACACAGTTAATCTTATCATTTAAAAAAAATAGTTTTAAAAAAATTGCATTTCACTAAATTTAATAAAATAATTAAAATGAGCATGTTATCTTTTTATATAAAAATTAGTTTAAAACAAAATTTAGTGAAAAAATCATTTAAAATAGTTGGGTGACTTTCTAAGTAAAAAATTAATAGATGAGTGACTTTTTAAGTGATATATCAATAGTTGAATAACTTTTGAGTTATAAAATAAAGTTAAGTTACTTTCTAAGTAAAGTAATCTAAGTTGAGTGACTTTCTAAGTAAACTATTCAAAGTTGAGTGACCATATGAGATATTAACTCAATTATAATTTCAATGTACAGTTAGAGTTAATGTGATTTGATTTTGTATTTTATTATCAATGTGAAATATATTTCGTATAATTCATAAGTGAGATCTGAAAAAAATAGAATGTTTACAATTTTTATATGTACGTTTTGAACAATATGAATAGATGAAAAAACAAACAAGTCAGGCTTCAAGTAGAGTTTGCCAAAAGGACTCAGAGCCACTCAAACAAGTTTATTTTATATTTTCCTTAAACCAATGCATTTTCCCAAAAAATAATGCTTTTCAAATTAAATAAAGAATTAATACAGCATATAATCATTGTTCTCTCTTTTATTTAAGGTGTGATTAAATTTTAGAAGTCACTTTTTCCATAAATATCATTTCAAAAATTTGAATCCTCATCCACATGAAATAAAAAAAGTATCAATATACAGCATGTCAAAATGACCTTCCTGCCTATGTCCAGCTACTAACTTGGTGATTCTCTAGGACTTCTATAGTTCTATTTTTTCTTTGACATAAATAAATCAATTTTCACTAGTAAATTGCGAAACTAGTTATGTTCGAAACTCCCTTTCATTTAGAATTACTAACACTACTCCTATTATGGAGTAAATTACTTCTTTCTTTGATGATAATAATATTTTAAAATTATAAAAGGTTATAGTTTGTAAAATCTTTAGGGAAAATGGTCAAATATGTCCCTAAATTATGCGAAAATGTCTAGATATACCCTCCGTTTGAAGTTTGGCTCCTCTGTGCCCTTGCCGTCTAACTTTTCGCCCATATATGTCCCTGTAGACGTTAGTTGCTTTGCTGGAAATAACCAATTCATTTTCCCTTTCTTTAAATAACAAATAGAATTGCCACATCCCATTTTAATTACCACGTAGCATTTATTTATATTTAAAAAATGAATACACCTCTTTTAAATAGGATATCCGACCCAAGGTGGCCGGAGTTTCAATTCCTCCGACCAGATCTAAAATGAGATAACATTTGACATTTGAAATACAACTATTTTGTGGTCGTTTGCTAGCTGTCTTGCCAAACCAGTGAGGTGTGTGGGTTGGTGTTTTGTCGGCTACCTTGGGGGGGGGGGGGTGTTCTGGAGCTCGTGGTGGTCGGAGCTATTTGGTGGTTGTTTATCCAAAGTTGTGCGAATCAATGAGCTCATTAGAGCTCTATTGTTTGATCATGGTTAGAGCTCGAAGCTCACCTTTAATGACGTTTTTCTTTTAGGAGAAAGCGATGGGTTTGGTTGGAGATGGCGTTTCTCCGACCAAAGGGATTTGGGTCAGATATGGTTTATCGGCTTATGTGAAATATCCACCAAAGAAATTTGGGTCGGATAGGATTTACGGGTCGGATATTCTATTTAAAAGAGGTATATTTATTTTTTAATATAAATAAATGATATGTGGTAATTAAAAGGGGATGTGACAATTTCATTTGTTATTTAAAGAAAAGAAAAATGAGTTGGTTATTTCCAGCAAAGTAACTAACTTCTACAAGGGCATATATGGGCGAAAAGTTGGACGGTGAGGGCACAGATGAGCCAAACTTCAAACGGAGGGTATATCTAGACATTTTCGCATAGTTTAGGGGCATATTTGACCATTTTCCCAAATCTTTATATAATTTTAAAATATGTAAATTTATTTAAAAATTAATAATGTCTGATCTATTATGTGTTGGATTCTCACCGTCTCTCGCATTCGGATGACTTCTAAAACATTATTATTTTCGATCAAGTTAAGATATTTTTGATTAAGTAATTTATTTAGTCATCATTAGAAACTTATTTTTTTACCGTGTTTATCTGACCTAACGAACAAGTTCTTTTCTGAGCATCCAGAAAAAATTGTAGCCACTATTCTTTAAATTTGCATGGATAAATCTGTTAAAATATAAATTTAACTTGAAAAAAGATTGAACGAAGAAATCGACCCCTGACCTCCTTGTATACCAACTACACCATCACTTGGCATAGCTTACAAGTTACAACAATCGTTCATATTGTAGCCACTATTCTTTAAATTTGCTTGGATAAATCTGTTAAAATATAAATTTAACTTGAAAAAAGATTGAACGAAGAAATCGACCCCTGACCTCCTTGTATACCAACTACACCATCACTTGGCATAGCTTACAAGTTACAACAATCGTTCATATTGTAGCCACTATTCTTTAAATTTGCTTGGATAAATCTGTTAAAATATAAATTTAACTTGAAAAAAGATTGAACGAAGAAATCGACCCCTGACCTCCTTGTATACCAACTACACCATCACTTGGCATAGCTTACAAGTTACAACAATCGTTCATATTGTAGCCACTATTCTTTAAATTTGCTTGGATAAATCTGTTAAAATATAAATTTAACTTGAAAAAAGATTGAACGAAGAAATCGACCCCTGACCTCCTTGTATACCAACTACACCATCACTTGGCATAGCTTACAAGTTACAACAATCGTTCATA
>JAJOOH010024394.1:0-16432 GCA_029582605.1 Solanum gracilifrons | reverse complement strand
TTTTTTCTTATTTTTGTCAAATGATAAATTTACTATCCGATGAATCTTCCTTTAGTTCGGAAAAATAAATGATGAAACTAAAAATAGGAGGAAATAGATATAAATATTTCTATTTCATTTCTTCTTCAATATTTAATCCTTCCTTTGTCCTTGTTTTTTCTCTTATTATCATCGTCTAAATAATTATTATTTTCTATTTTTCATTATCATCTAAATAAACCTCTATTGCTAATTTTTCGTATATATCTTATATTATTATGGTGATTCATTAGAAGTAGAAGAAATGAACAAATTTAAATGGTTCTTCACCATAAGAAATACCTAATAATTCCGTATTTCAATACTTAATATGCATTTTTTTGAGCCACGAGTAATAAAATTTAAACGTTTATTAGCGTAGTTAGTTGTGTTCTGACAAAGTTACAAATAACTAATTTGAGCCTAAATGAAAATGTAATTTAGTAAAATTAAAAAATTTATAAGAACCTAAATTTTCAAAAATATATAGAGAGAGAACATATGAAAAAGTAAGTAAAAAGAGAAAAATAACAACACAATTTTGTCAAGTCCTTAATCAAAAAAATAAAGATGATAAAAAATCATATAATCAATGCAATTGTTTTTGAGTTTTTATTAGGCACCCCTTCTATCCATATCCAAGTGTCTTTTAATGGAGTCAAACTAAAGTATACTTTTCATGGAGTCAAACTAAAGTATAAATCCTGATACTATAACAATAATATCGAATATCCCTATTTCAAATATGGAATAAAAATAATAATCTTGAGTAGGAATCTAATGAAAAAAATGACTTTATATAGACAAAATTGAAGAAATTAATATCATAAGGTATCTTAAATTTTGAAATTAAATAGTTGGGGGTTATGAATATAAAAATTTAAAGAAAAAGAGTTAATAATATTAATTAAGGTAAAAGTTCAATTAGGTATAAGTTATGGAAATAAGAATTTTAAAATAAATAAAAGAAGGGAAAAATAAAATAATGAAGACCAAAAAAAAATTCATGAACTATTCAACATTTGTTGGGTGTTTAAATTTTATTAGGAAAGCAAGCAAATCAACTTCTTCTCTTTTTGTACTACTCCATTGTGTTTAACAAAAGTGAAAGAGGAAAAAAAATAGACAAATATCTTGAAATATTAAAGTAGTGAATATTGAGACTTTTAATTTTTTGTAACAAATAATAGTGAGTGTAAATAATTTTTCAGACATTTAAGTATAACAATAAATAGAGGAGTAGTAGTTGATATATTTATTTTTTGTACAATAATAAGTAAATAAAAAAAAAATATGAAAAATTGTGGAAAAAAGATAAATAGAATCTTTGGCCAAAGAGAGGTGCAACTTCATTTCTCTAGGAGATTTTTAAGTACAACAATATGTAATAGCTATTAGAAATGTATCATAGATAATATACTTTCAGGCATGGCAAAATTTTAGAATATTGAAATCAAAACAATACATTAATGAATCTTTAAAATATTGAAAGCATTCAAACTTTATACTAATATGATCATCTCTCTTGATGAGTCTTTCAACATAATTAAACTTCCTTCTTCATTTTGATGATCTTGTACTAAATTAATGTGAACATCTCTTTATAATGAATCTTTGAAGAATATATCTTTGATCTTTATCAAAGTGAAGAACATATCATGTCACTATCTTTTCTATGATTTCTTATGAAAAAGATGAAGAATGATTTTTATTTTTTTTAAAGAGAAAAAAAACTACACTATTAGAAAGAAAGAATGAGAAAAAAACTACACTAATAGAAAGAAAGAATGAGAAAAATGAAAAATGAATATTCAGCATCTCCATGGATGATTGTAATTTATAGATTTGATAATCCATAAGAATAAGTTGAAGAGACATGTTATTTAAGTAGAGAATATGAATAGATGGAGGTTTTTTGTAACTCATTAGATTAAATTAGAATAGTAAATATGATTGTTTTTTTTTATTTAATAAATAAAATATTTAATGAAAAGAATTAAGAAAAAAAATATCAAAAAAGGAGAAAAAAAAATGGAGGCCATAGAGAGGTGACACATCACCTTGTCTATGTTTCTCCTTTATATTATATATAGATTTCATTAGGCACTTATGAAATTGTGCAATGGATGGGTAGTTGTGTGAGAAATATGGATAGATAGGTACATATGTGTCCAGGGGTTCAATGAATAATAATATAAACAAACAGGAGATAATAATTAATATTGTTTAAAGAAATTTATTTGAATATCTTCTTACGGCTTTACTTGCGAATATATTGGTAAGAATTTTTGTTTTTTGTATTTTTTGCAAGAAAATCTGCAACTAATTTACATGCGGAATTTAAATCCCTAGGTAAATTAGTTGGGGATTTTGAAATTCGCAGGAAATAATTACCTACGATGGTTTTACCTTCGGATTAATTTTTATAGGAAATCCCGTAGGAAACTTATTTTCTTGCGAATCTTCATACATAATCCCCAATAAAATTCTCATGTAATTCACACTTTTATTGTAGTGTTTAATTTCCTTCCATACCCATTACATGTTATCTTGAACCCATTATAACACCAGTGACAAAACTGAGATTTTTAATAAGGGAGTTCAAAATTTGAAGAAGTAAACACATGAACTAACCGAAGGGGGTTTAGCATCTACTATATATACATACAAATAATTTTAACCATATATAAATAATAATATTTCCCGTCGAAGGATAAACCCCCTAACCATATGCTAGCATCGCCCCTATTCAGGACGACTCAAATATTCATTTTCTGCATTATTATTTATATATCATCGTAATAATATTTATGTAATTTTCAGAATTACTATTTTACTAAATAATAAATTATATTATTATTGTGATATTTTTCATTGTTCCCCAACAAGTTATTCTTGGTGCATATTTATTTTGCACACATTAACTCAACTAAGAAGAAAATGTGTATATCCTTCCTTAAATTTTTGGCTTCACAACTACAAAGAATGCGTGCTGACTACATTTTGTACGTGTCTTAATTGTTCAGATTATGCAAATTAATTTGATCAAAAGACTTAGATTATTAACAATATTACATATAAAAGAGTCAAAATGTTCTTAAACTATAAGAAATTAAATATGAATATCTTTTAGCCAAATTCGGATTCCTTTTGTTCTAGTACTGGAGCAATCATCTAAAGAAATTCTGAGAATTCAGGGTATATGTACATTAACAACACAAACTAATTCAGGCAGGGGAGGAGTAAGTGCAAGGGAAGGGAAGGGGTTCAGTTGAATCTCATTCATCGGAAAATTATACTTGGCAAATAGGGTAAAATAATCTTTTTGGTTCAGAAGTTAGAAGAACAAATCAAGAGACCAGGTCCTTGACAATATTGAGAACAGTAAAGAACATAAAGCTAAAAGTAATGAACAACGATGTTTACGTGGAAACCTCCTTGATAGGGATCGGAGAAAATCATGACCTATCACATCAACAACTTCCACTAACTTCAAGCAACTTGTGACTACAAACTCCGGTAATCACAAAGGATTGAACCCTTAATCCCAATTTCCCACGCCTTGTAACACCTCTATCACAAGACTCAAATCAATAACTCTATTATCCACTATATCAACTAGACTTCGACACAACACAACACATCTAACTCTTTCCATGAACTCAATTTCACAAAGATTACAACTGAAATGATCTATGTTCCTTTATAGACTAGGAATAGATCATACAATGTTAAGATACAATACACTAAACTCAACCATAACAACTTAAGACTTTAGTAGATCACTCGATCAGTTCCCTTGCTATAAGTATGAGTGTAGTTGTCTTTTAGAGAGAATGACTTGTTTTTTATCTTCTTGTTTGCAAAAACTAGGTTGTTTCATGTCAAAATATTCAATATAAGATGGACAAATATGTTGAAAAAGTATTACAAAAAGCGAATATAACCTATTTGTGAGAGTATTTAAGTCCAATTTTCTACTCCATCTCATCACCAAAATCTCCTCTCAGAACAACAATCTCAACTGCTGGCGGTGGTGATCTACACTCATGAAAGACAAAGATGAAGACAATGACATATTGGGACCTGAGATCATACTTGCATTCCCACTGCCAAAGATGAGTGCATCATCTGTATTAGAAAAATTAGAATCACCATTTTCCATCCTCTCTTCTTTTTTCTTTTTTTTAATTTATTTTATCGTTCCTTATGTATTTTACAGGCTATTACATGAGTGGAATGACAATCGATCGGACACAAATAATTTATCTTAATATATCAACCTGTTTAACGCTGACAATTCACTTGATATTTTATGTTGAGTAATATATTTCTTAGAAATTTCCGTTTCTATTTCGTATTGGGATCGCTTTAGTAGTTGCAGCTGGCATTGGCATAAGCTTGAAGTTGACAATCAAATGCTATTCGAGTTAACTATGTCTTCTTCTTCTTTTTTAGCAAAAGAGGAATTTTATAGATGGAAATGTCAATGGAAGAGGATGAGTATTCCTTTGATTCATTCGTTTCTCATATAGAGTTGAATAGTAGTTCTTCAAAATGAAAAATTATTATTCATATTCTTTATTTCTATTTTTGATTATTATATTATTATTTCTATTATTTTGTAATTAACATATTATTTTTCATATAAGGATATTAATTAAATCTCTAATATTCATAATTATTTTTAAATGTAATATAACATTTTAAAAATATATTATTTAATACATACTACTTTCATTCCGAATTAATAGTACTTTAAATATTTTTAAAAAAAATTCGTCACTTTAAGTGAATGTAATTTGATATTATTATTAATTTTCACTATAAAGAATGTACAAAATAAAAAATTTAATATAAAAATAAAGCTCATAACATAATAATTTAAATACAAGATAACAAAACAATACAATACATAACATAATAATTTTAAAATCACAATAATCATTTAGTAATTCGGTAGGTCATTTTCAAATTTAACAATATTCGAAAAAAATTAATGTATGATCCAGAGAAGTTATGGTTATGATTGCAGTTGTGCTTGTTGATTTCTTTTTTCAATTATTCGTAGTTATTGTTCTTTAGAAATTTAGAATAAAATATAAATCTATATTTTATAAAGAATTTGAAAAAAATAAAATTTTATGTTAATAACTTGAATATTTAAGTAGCTTTAATATAGAGAGTGTAAGAAGACAAACGAGAAATATACCGAAAATAAGTAGGTGTAATGTGGAAGCTAGCAAAACAACCTCGAAAGACCACGAGTAAGAAGACAAACGAGAAATATACCAAAAGACACAAAGATTTAACGCGGTTCGGTCAATCGACCTACGTCCACAAAGGAGATGAGCAGCCCACTATAAATATGAGAGTACAAAATATAAAGAGAAATAACCTCAACGAATTCACTCGGAATACATGGGAGGTTCACACAAGTGATAACGTATCAAGCTTGTGTCCCACAAATTCTACTCCTAACCAAAACTCTCAAAGCCCTTAAGACATTGTGAATGTTGATTAAGTTAGAAGGAACAAACATCTGTTTATAGAATCCTAAACCTTTTCCTACAAGAAAAAGACTAGACACTCCAAAACCCTTTCCTAAAAGAAAAACCTATTTATGGTAAGAAATTCATGGCAAATAAAACCCAACAGAAAGACCGTCTTTGTTAGGAAGCGCTCTACCCCATTGTGAGACTTTTAGGCGTGAATCCAGATTTAAAGTTTATTAATGCTCCTTCTGGTTATTACTTGTTTGTACTTGGCACACTAAATATATAATAATAATTTTACTATATTATCCTTTAAATAAAATCAATTCAGTATCTTAGAAAGTGAATTGGAAGACTCTTGTAATTAACTTCGTTATTCAGTTGAATCCTCCTAATCATCACTTTGCTTAATAAATCACTTAAACTCGACCAAATTTTATTTTTTAAACCCTCTTACCATTCACCAAATTAACATGACATTGAAATGCCTTAGTTGGACAAATTCCGTGACTGCGTAGTTATTCAGAGCGTGGACCTAACAATTTTTATTTAAAATTATAACTAAAAAAAAAAAAAGAGAAGAAAAGATAATTAAAAATTTAAAAGGAAAAGCATAAGCAACCCTTCTTCTTCCCATTTCCTGAAAAAACTTACCTCCGCCGTGACCACCACCACCAACTTCCAGGATATTAAAAATACTCATGTACGTGTCTAATTAAACTAAGATACACCCCTAATTTGCCAAATGATATAATAAGTGGTCTCAAATTCTTGTAGGAGTATGAAACTCTTAACTATAATTTGAGAGAAGTGTTAAGAATTTAGGAGTGTATTTTACTCATATTTCAAGATCGAGGTGTATTTAAGTTCAGTTAGTTTAAGTAAAGAGGTTTTTAAAGCTATCAATAGTTCGAGGATAAAACTAATAATTCAAATCACATTTAATTAGGACTGTTTTCAATACTTCTCTTATTACGAAATAATAAAATGCATACAACCTCCATCCTCTTTGCTAGACCATTGATGCTTATTGGTTAAAAATTATGTTTTATTTATACTCTTTAAATGTATATTTGGTGAAAAGAATTGGTATGAAGAAGTCGTTTTTTTTTAAAAAAAATATTTTAAAAACGACCACAATATTACTTTATTTGAAAAAATAAATGTCAATTTTGTAAATTTTAATTTTTAATTAAAAAAGATTTCTAGTGATCGGTGTGCATTTACTCGGTTTTTTGTGCTACAAACTAACCTTTGGAGGTTTTCGGTGTTTTTTTTTTAATAATGGCAAGCCTGGTCTGACGACAAAGATCAAAATAGCTTGAGTAAGTTTCAGATTTTGACTCTTCATTTGAAAGATCTCCTAGTCGATCATCCTTGCAGATAATCATGGTTAAGTAATAGAATTTATTATATAAATACATATTATATGTTTATGGGAAAAGGATCTGAAATATATTCGAACTTTGATCGAAATTGTTGTACTAATATCGAACTTTGGAAAGGACCTTTTACCCCCTGCACTATTTAATAGTATATTTTAAAAATATATATGTGTCCACGTGGACATCATAAATATTGCATCATTATAAATAATAATGTGTCCATGTAGGCATATATATATATCTTTAAAATACAATATTAAATAGTGTAGAGGAAAAAAGTTCTTCATAAAATTTGACATCGTAACAACAATTTCTGTCAAAGTTAGAATATTTTTCAGATCATTTTCCCTATGTTTATTGTTTGGATTATAAATACTCTATACAAATAAAATGGTAACACTTGTGGATTAACTTTATCTACGAGCTTACAAATAACTCGCTCGACACTCAACCCGACCATTCATCCCGTGGAAGACAGTTGTAATGGTGAAAAAAAGAAAAAGAAATAATTGCAAAGCTTGTTTAATATGAATACTATAAGAGAAGCACTTTCTTCAATAGAACTTATTGGTGTCAAGTTTTTTAAAATTTGTCCTTTACTTTTATATAATTTCTTTTTGTAAAGGGAGTGAAACTTTGTTAATGAATCCGCCCAGCGTACTGATAGATAGAGTTGATCGTCAAGTGCTAATTCTTTATGCGTCTGAAATGTTAGGTTCAGAGAAATGACAGTGAAATTCACATGAGTGACCAAAATGAAAAAGAAAGTTGACTATGTAGAGACATTATGCTTATTTAGCAAGCTGAAGGAAAAACATTATGACTCTATGGTAACATTCACAATATAGTGGGAGAGAAACAGTGAGACACGAGTGATATGTTATCACTTGTGTGATTTGTGAACCTCTTTTTATTTCGAGTAAATTGTGTGAGGTTATTTCTCTCAATATTTTATACTCTCATATTTATATAGTGAATTGTTCATCTCCTCTTATGGATGTAGATTGATTGATCAAACCACGTTAATTCTTTATGTGTTTAGTAGATTTCCCATTTGTCTGATCTTACTCATGGTGTATTGAGATTTACGTTGCTAGTTCACAACATGTCACCTAATTATTTCGATCTCAACAACAGGAGGACTCTCAGAGATTTCGAAGGCACATGCAGTTAAGACGTCGTCGTATGAGTAAGAACATGAACATTGACAGGTACAGGGTCAAGCTTCATGAACATCTAATTGATTTCCAATTGTATAATCATATTCCGTCGGCAGCAAATTGCAGCTATGTCTTCTCTTCAAACTCCTCATGTGCAGTCAGTACTGTAAGTAATTTTATATGCAAGTACAAGTTGTAGGCATCTAAATATACATCATATGATGTATTATCATATTCTGGTTTTTTTACAGGAATATGGGAATGGCCAGGGCTCCTCCTGTAGAAGTCAAAAGAATCCAAGAATATTTGATACGTGAATTGTTAGCATATTGTTTAAATCAAAATTAATAATATGAGTAATTTAAATGAAAGAGTGTGTTATTGTTTTTCAATAGGATTTCTTCACTATTTGCTTAGTGTAGAAATTTATTGGCTTGTCATCAGGGGTGGACCCACGTTGGTTCGAGGGGGTTCACCCGAACCCCCCTCGGCAAAAAATTACACTGTATATAAGGTAATTTTCTGTATTTAGGTGGATATATATATATATATTTTGAACCCCTTCAATGACAAGGAGAAAGAGATATCCACTAAATCTATTTGTGTGCAATCTTATAGCAATCTCGTAGAGGAGTGGAGCAAATATCATTTTTAGGAAAGCCTTTTGTATGTGTTTCAAGGCATGTGTTGTGTGTTCATAATATCAAACCTTCATATAAATTTATGTCCTTGATATATAATTTCAACATGAACTCTATCACAAAAATAGCTTTTACCACAATAAGTATACTTATCAATAAAGAGTGTTAAATTTTTTGCGGACATTAGTTTAATTGTTTTTAGATCCAATATCATCAAACCAACAAAGTCAAACTACATGTTGATTTTTTTTTTTATCGATTTAACTTGATTCGTCAAAATTCAATTTGACTTGTACACCCCAACAGGAAGGACCCAAAAAAAAACAAGTCGACGTACTAATGTTAAGACCTAATGCTTATTTAACAAATCATGCAGGAAGTTTCTCTGACTCTCGGTGTCCTACTTAACCAACTTGATCATTCTAACCAACTGATCATGATTAAGTTATAGAATTATATTATGCATATACATATCATATGTTTATTGTTTGAATTATAAATACTCGATTACAAATAAATTGGTAACACTTGTGGGAAGTATTGACCAAAATAAGCTTTTTTAAAAACCAATTCACCAAACTAGTACGCTTTTTAAATTTTTTACAAAAGTAGTATAAACGTACTTCATGGTAACGTTTTAGGTTATTTTTATTTTAAAAATTCAACGGACAAAAACTGACGGAGCTGACGACGTTAAATGAATAAACGTTACTGTGAGTAACGTTTTACGTGTAAAACGTTACTCACAATAACGTTTATTGAGAATCCAATCACGTCAGCCCTGCAAATGCAGAAACAAATCCTGCAAATTTAAAACTTACTCATAGTAACGTTTTAGGTGTAAAACGTTACTCACAATAACGTTTTAGGTGTAAAACGTTACTCACAGTAACGTTTTAGGTGTAAAATGTTACTATTTTACTAAGAATCCAATCACGGGTCTTCGACTCCTGCAAATTTAGCTATAAAATGTTACTCATATAATGTTAAGTTCTTACTATAGCTTTAAAATTATTTTTCTAATTTATTAATATCATTTAAAAAAATCTCTTAATAATATGATAAACTTGACTTATTTAATTAATACCTGATAAAGTTTTGTGAATATTATTTTAACAATGGGCAATACAAGTAAAAGTTTTGTTGAATATTGTTGGAATATGCAAAACATTCCTTATAACAACATTTATATTATAATCACATGTGGTTAGTTAAAAAAATGGAGGAATATGACTTTAACAGAGTGTTGTAACTGACAGTCACGTTTTTGATGTAAAACGTTACTATGAGTAACGTTTTTTATGTAAAACATAGTAACGTTTTATAGCTAAATTTGCAGGAGTCGAAGACCCATGATTGGATCCTTAGTAAAATAGTAACATTTTACTCCTAAAACATTACTGTGAGTAACGTTTTACACTTAAAACGTTACTATGAGTAACGTTTTAAATTTGCAGGATTTGATTCTGCATATGCAGGGTTGACGTGATTGGATTCTCAATAAACGTTATCGTGAGTAACGTTTTACTCCTAAAACGTTACTCACAGTAACATTTATTCATTTAACGTCGTCAGCTCTGTCAGTTATTGTCCGTTGAATTTTTAAAATAAAAATAACCTAAAATGTTACCATGAAATACGTTTATACTACTTTTGTAAAAAATTTAAAAAGCATATTAGTTTGGTGAATTGGTTTTTAAAATAGCTTATTTTGGTCAAAACTTCCACTTGTGGATCAACTTTATCTACAAGCATACAAATAACTCGCTCGAAAAGCTAAAGCGATCCGATCTAACCCGACTCGACCCTTCATCTAGTGGAAGATAGTTGTAGTGGAGAAAAAGAAAAAGCGATAATTCCAAAGCTTGGTTAATATGATTGAATACTATAAGAGACGCACTTTCTTCAATAGTACTAATTGGTGGCTAATTTCTTTTTTAATTAATTTGATCAAGTTTCCTTTTTATTTTTCCTTCACTTTTAATTTCTTTTTGGAAATTAAAGGGGGTGAAACGGTTGATGAGATTCGTCGAAAGGCCACCAGAAGGAAGGTAACTCCAGTAATTTACGAAGCGGAAGCCATATTTGGACCTGAGATCAAACTTTCATCCTCAGCACTACTGACGATGATTGCATCTGTATTAGAAACAAAAGTATCTATTATGGTTTTGAAATATAATTTTCTTTCATATTTAGGTTAATCCAAAAAAAAGTTTGGAATTCTATAAATTGAATCCCTCTCTTTCTCATACCATGAACAAAATAGAATCCACATTTTAAAGCTTTGTTTATGAAGAGTTTTTCTCTCTATCGTTTTTATGTTTTTAAATATGTAGGTCAATTGACCAATCATATACTAATATATATTTCTTTTAGTATAGTTATATGTGTAATATGATTTATCAACCATATGATTTGCAATGGTAAACTTCCGACGCCCTAATTACTTTCGAATCCAACAGTATCTTCATCTCTAAAAAGAATAAGCTCTTGACATAGCTTCAAACTTTTTTTTTTTTCCATCTCTAAAGATTTCGCTTTCATTTTCATGCTATTTTAAATAGGGATGGTGATCCAAAACAACAGACGTGACTGGTTTGGACATGAATATTCCAATAATTAAAAAATTCAAAACGGCCTTTTTTTATACTCCAATATCACAGGAGGTTTCGCCCTTTTTTTTTTTCTGCTTTCTGAAATGTCTTGCAATAACTTAATTTTTCTCTCTAAATAGGAAGTCAATTTAGTTCCCTTAATACTTAGGGATGGGTATGGTATGGATATATGATATGGTATTTGAAACTGAAAGAGTTGGTTTGGTCCTTGTGGAATCAAACTCAATGAAAGATAAATTAATATGAAGATTTGGTAGGAAGATAATTAGTACAAAATAAAAGTCAAATCTTGGTAGGTGAAATTTAGGTGAACCATAAATTGGTTTTACATTCTTCATTCCTATAAATAGGTAGCTCCTAATTCATTTTCAAAACATCCTCTCACTTGCCTTTTCACCTTCTAAGGCATTTGTTGTTCTCTATCTTGTAGTATTTCACTTGTATTATTTGTAGAATGAAATAAATATTAGTGCAGTTGTTCTTTGATGGATGTAGGATCATTTTGATCCGAACCACGTTAACTATTGTTTTTCCTTGTTCTTTAAACTCATGTTTCTGCTAACAATTGGTATCAGAGCCAAGGTTCTGTCTGAATATGCTTTGTGGTTGTAGCACAGTCTGAACTTCCACATCAGAAAAGAATTACTTTGATTTTCTGAAGTTTCAAATACATTTTAGTAGAAGAGGAAGAACAAGTAAAAATGAGTTCCATGAAGTTTGAAATGGATAGATTTAGTGGGCGCAACAACTTCAATATCTGGAAGATCCAGATGATGGCGTTACTGCGGGGGAAAGATTCAATCCATGCTATTGACAGAAAGTACCTCGATAAGATATCGAATTCCGACAAGGAAAAGATTGAAGGAGATGGAAATCCAACTCTCTTTTGCATCTAACGTACTTTGTGAAGTGACTACAAGTACCGAGGAAACGGCTAAAGAGTTATGGGAAAGGCTGAAAGAGCTTTACCAGGACCGGTCAGTGATAACAAGGATGTTGTTACAACGGCATCTTTACACATTTAAGATGGATTCGAGTACTTTATTGCAGGACCATCTAGATGCGTTCAATAAACTTGTGATGGACTTACAAACTGCTGGAATTAAAAAGGATTAGGAGACGCTAGCATGTGCTTTGCTATTTTCATTGACTTCAAAATATCTGATATTGAGAATTCAATGATGTATAGCAAAGAGCCTATCATTCTTGAGCAAGTGTGGCAAGCACTTAACTCTTGTGATGTGCGGATGCATTTTGAAGGAGACAAATGTGATGAAGCTAGTGGGCTCTTTGTAAGAGGTTGTACTAGCCAACAAATAAAGAGCAAATCAAAGTACAGATCAAAGTCTCGTGTGAACAAGAAGAATGCGGAGTGTTAGGGTTGTCACAAGAAGGGGCACTTTGAACGAGATTGCCCTATGTCAAAGTCCAAAGAAAAGGTGAGTGTATCCATTGTTGAGAAAGTACATGATTATGATGATGATTATGTACTAACAACATCATGCAATAGTGGAGTTTATGACAACAAATGGGTCTTAGACTCTGGTTGTACTCTGCATATGACATTTCGAAGAGATTGGTTCAACAATTATGAAACAAGTGGATGAACCGTATTAATAGGCAGTAATGCAACTTGTAAAATAGTTGGCATTGGTACAGTTCGTGTTCGCTGGCATGATGAAATCGTGAGGACTATAACAAAAGTCCGTCATGTTCCTGATCTGAAGAAGAATTTGATCTCCTTAGGTACTTTGGATAAACAAGGCTACAGGTACATGAGTGAAAGAGGAACTATGAAAGTGACTAAAGAGTCTTTAGTCATGTTGAAGGCCAAACTGGAGGATGGCCCTACACACTTGCGGGAAACATCATTATTGGCTTTGTAAATGCATCTACAATGTAGTTATCTAATGATGACAAGGCAAAATTATGGCACATGAGACTAGGCCATATGAGCGCACGGGGATTGGAGATGTTGAGCAGCCGCAACCTTTTGAATGGTGAGAAGATCAACATAGTTGAATTTTGTGAGCACTGCGTCTTAAGGAAGCAGAAAAAAGGTCAGCTTCAGCGCTGGCAAGCACAAGACGGGAGGGGTGCTAGACTACATCCATTCAGATTTATGGGGTCCCTCTAAGCTTCCATCGAAGGAAGGAAAGAGGTATCTTCCCACATTCATTGATGATTTTTCACGAAAGGTTTGGGTGCGTTTCTTGAAGACAAAAGGTGATGCTTTTGAAGCATTTAAAGAGTGGAAGATATTGGTTGAAAATCAAATGGAGAGAAAAATCAAGTATCTTCGCATAGACAATGGCTTGAAGTTTTGCAGTGAAAGTTCAATGATTTCTGCAAGGTTCATGGGATCGTAAGAGATAAGACATTCAGGTACACACCACAACAGAATTGAGTTGCCGAGAGAATGAACAGAACTCTTCTTGAGAAGGCTCGTTGTATGCTCTTACAAGCCAAGATGTCCAAAGTATTTTGGGCTGAAGCAGTTCATACTGCTTCTCATATTGTCAATCGATCTCCAGCATCATCGATTGACTTTAAGACTCCGAATGAGGTCCGGTCAGGTGAACCCTCTAACTATTCATACTTGTGAATATTTGGGTGTCCAGCATATTATCATGTTAATGAAGGAAAGCTTGAACCAAGGGTTAAAAAGGCCATATTCGAGGGTATGTAGATGAGGAAAAAGGGTACAAACTTTAGTGTTTGTCTTTTTACAAATTTGTAGTTAGTAGAGATGTTACCTTTGATGAGTCCTCTATACTTGATCCTCGTAAAGTTTCTGTGGAGTTATCAAGAAATGAGAACAACGAGCAGATGGAGCTGTTGGTGGAGCTTACCAAGGAAATGGATCAAGAGACTCATATTGATGAGTCAAAAGATAATGATCTTGAAGAATTTGCTGTCAATGAACCGTACACAATTGCGAAGGGAAGGGACAAAAGGCAGATACGGAAACTGGAACGTCTTATAGAGAAAGAAAATCTGATTGCATATGTGTTCGTAGTTGCAGACGAAGAGATTAAGGATCTCGAGCCCTCTTCGTATGTTGAAGCAACTTCTTGCAAAGATGCTGCACAATGGCAGTTAGCTATGATGGAAGAGATGTAGTCTCTTCACAAAATTGAGACATGGGTCTTAGTTAAAAGACCAAATGGGAAGAAGACAGTGGAATGCAAATGGGTCTACAGAAAGAAAGAGGGTAGTCCAGAAGTGGAAGATGTTAGGTTCAAGGCAAGATTGGTTGCAAAGGGCTTCAGCCAGAAGGAGGAAATTGACTACAATGAGATCTTCTCTCTAGTCGTGAAACATAGCTCAATTCGCGTGCTACTAGCATTAGTTGCACAATTTGATTTAGAGCTTCAACAACTTGATGTCAAAACTGCTTTCTTACATGGTTATCTAGAAGAGAATCTATATGGATCTGAAGGTTTCCTAGCTGAAGGAAAAGAAGATCATATATGCCAACTGAAGAAGTCTTTGTATAGTTTGAAGCAATCCCCTAGACAGTGGTACAAGAGGTTTGATGCATTCATGACTACATGGTTTTCGAGGAGTGCATTTGATAGCTGTGTGTATCACAAGAAGATGTCTGGTAACTTTATGATTTATCTATTGTTATATGTTGATGATATGCTTATTGCTGCTAAAAACATCACAGAAATAAATATTTTGAAGAAACATTGAGCAAGGAATTTGACATGAAGGATTTGGGAGTTGCAAAGAAAATCCTTGGAATGGAGATTTCAAGAGAAGATGGTGTTGTACATCTTTCTCAAAAGAGGTACATCGAAAAGGTTCTTGAGAGATTCAATATGCATATGAGCAAACATGTAAGTACACTGTTAGTTCCTCATTTCAAGCTTTCGGAGTTACAAATGCCCCAATATATGGATGAGGTGGAGCATATGTCAAAGGTTCATTATGCAAGCACAGTTGGTAGCATTATGTATGTTATGGTGTGCACATATCCAGATATTGCTCAATCTGTAAGTGTGGTAAGCAGGTACATGGCAAATCTAGGAAAAGGGTATTGGGAAGCTGTAAAGTGGATATTGAGATATCGCAAAGGAGCTCCTGATGTTGGCCTAATCTTTCGGAAAAGTGAAGGTATTTCAATTCTTGGTTATGTAGATTCTAACTATGTAGGGGATCTTGATAGAAGGAGGTCCTCAACTGGATACATCTTTACTCTTGTTGGTAGTGTCGTTAGTTGGAAATCGACTTTACAGTTGATTGTCGCTTTATCTACAACAGAGGCAGAATATTTGGCTGTAACGGAGGCAGTGAAAAAAGCTATCTGGTTGAAAGGTTTGGTGGCAAAATTGAGTTTGATTCAGCTGGAATCAACTCTAAGATGTGATAGTCAAAGTGCTATGCATTTGATTAAAAATCAAATATTTCATGAGCGCACCTAACGCATTGATGTCAGATTTTATTTTATTCGAGATGTTGTAGAAGAGGGAGCTATCAAGGTTGGGAAGGTTATCACAGACGATAACGCTGCAGACATGTTGACCAAGATAGTCCCACTTGCCAAGTTTGCACACTTCAAGGACTTGGCGGGAGTATGCATCAAGTGATGCAACTATGGGGGAACAATTGCTAGGTGGAGCTAGTATGTTCAACAAAGGTTTGATTCTTCTTGTTTTTGACAACGGGATTGCCCAGTAAGCTTAAGAGTTTTGGCTTGAGTTGTTTATACGCATGCTCGGAACGCAAACCAAGGTGTAGATTGAAAGAGTTGTTTGGTCCTTGTGGAATCAAACTCAATAGAAGATGAATTAATATGAAGATTTCATAGAAAGATAATTAGTACAAAATAAAAGTCAAAGATAATATTGTCACGATCCAAAAATATACGTGATGGCACTCGTCTTATCCCACCAAGACAAGTCAGCCTAAAATTCAACCATTTCAATAAAATGCGGAAATTTCATAATCAACTCAAAAATACCCCCAAAATCTGGTTGTCACGTGTACAAGCCTCTAAAGTATTACAATTGATTCAAAAGAAAAATACAAGTCTCATATGACATTGTTTCTAGAGTAGAACAAGATCATAAACAGGAGTAAGAAGGATCGCTGAGAAGACAAACAACTACC
>JAJOOH010024393.1:0-25552 GCA_029582605.1 Solanum gracilifrons | reverse complement strand
GGAAGGGAAAAAACAGTCAATAAATCCGTTGGGGGGGCCCACTAGCCGTTGCCCCAACGGATATAATTCAAAAAAAAAAAACAAAAATGCTAGGGGATCCCGTGAACCGGCCGGTTCATCCGGGCCGGGTCGACCGGGACCAACGGGTGAACCGGACCGGTACCGGTCCCCTATCCCGAAGGCCCCCATCCCGCGAGATTTTGAAGGGACCGGATCCGGCTAGCCGGTTCTCGAACCGGTCGCGGGCCGGGGCGGGCCGACCCGGTCCCCCTGCCAGTCCTAATAAGAAGTATGAAAAATAACCATGACCAAACTATTATAATTTTTTGTTCATTCTACAAAGGAGAATAGACACGCTATGTCATGTGAATGTAATATGGAGACAACATATATACTTGTTACAAGTACATATGGTAATTCAAACTTTGGTACAAATTGAGAAGGTATGTTATGTGTGTATTGTCCCTTTCTTAGAAAAGTAACAAACTAATATATTGCTAGGTTTCAACCTAATAACATAAAAAAGTAAATTATTTATCACATTAAATTTTGTTGTCCAAATTTGGCCGGTTACCGGAATATCTAATTATTTGTCATTTACATTTTACAATGAAGAAGTCATTTATATAGGTTGATTGTTCATTTATTTCATTTATATTTTTTTGTTAAATCTTTTGTGAAATTCATCACAATGTGATTTTAATATAACTCGTACCACATATAATATTTTTGTGGGACTCACGTGCAAAGCACGTGTCCAGGACTAGCATTAATAAAAACGCATCCTTTGCATTGCCACATTGTGTATCACTTTTTTCCGTTGGGCATTGCATCCTTTCCTTACTGTCATTTGTGTGTAACATTTAGTGGCATATATATATGTTATAATCATCTAATAGTTGTGCAGTATTTGGTTTTGTAGATTAATGGCATTATATGCATTCTTTATCCTTACTAGTTAGTGATTAATTGTGCCCATTAGTGTTAGTAGTTTTTAGTAACTTATGTAATTTTTAGGCCATTTATTGACCCATATTATTATTCACATTTTTCTTATTTATTTCAAGGAAGAATTCTTCACGTATAAATATCCATAATCTTACTTTGTTTTGGGGAT
Organism: Solanum gracilifrons; assembly: GCA_029582605.1. Classification (NCBI taxonomy): domain Eukaryota; kingdom Viridiplantae; phylum Streptophyta; class Magnoliopsida; order Solanales; family Solanaceae; genus Solanum; species Solanum gracilifrons. The sequence goes on along the minus strand of JAJOOH010024393.1, from coordinate 24,435 downwards.
AAGAAATGTACAAGAAAATATAGTGGAAGATTGATGAGAAATATTATATTGAGGTTAATGTAGTGAAAGAGAGGGTTGAGACAAGGAAAAATATTCTAAGTCTTCAACTAATTCACTTTACAAAAGAGAGTAATTTTATGTTGAAGGAAAGTGTTTTTTTTTGTGAAGCTTTGGATTCTTTAGCTAATCCAAAATTATTTGAGTTGTACAACATTGTTGGGTTGTATCATGGATGGGACTAGTCAACAATTATACTGTTGAATCGGTTTAGATTATACCACAGTGGACTTGACCTCCTTAAAGAGAGCGAGATATATGCGCCTTAGCCTGAATGATTTGTTTATTCATTTTGTAATTTTATTTCAACTGTAATTTTTGAAATTTGTGGTATATTACACCAACAATTTTAACGAGATTCAATTTTTGTTACAGTTTGAAAAATATGGATATAAAGATAGGAGATTTCAACATCATTCCGCTCAACGACGCTCTCTTCAAGAGATGAAAGAGAAAAGTTTTACAGGTAAAGTATTTTCTTATCTGCTTAATTCATGCAGAGAAAAGGTAAATAAACTTCTTACGCAATTTTTTTCATGAAAAATGTGATATTTCTTTTTATGGAACAAAATTGATATTTAAACTTTTAAAATAGTGAATGTTCACGAAATTTAAAAAATCGCTCTGAAAAAATGTGATTTTTGCATCTTTGAGTAATGAATTAAAATAGATTAATCTTTAAAAAATTACATGTTATTGTTCACATGTGCTTTGACGATCTTTGACTCTAACATGAGCGTTACCGAAGAAATTATGAAAAACAAGTTGAATAGTCATTTTAACATCAAATATTTGGGTGAGATAAATTTCATTCTTGAAATGAAAAATAACATAATACTTGTGATGGATTTTTTTCTTGCCAAGTCACATTATGTTGAAAAAATTGTGAAATACAATTTTGTTGGTTGTGTGAATCTTGCAACTCATTTTGGTTCAATTGTTTGAAAATGATGTGGCAAATAAAAAAAGTGTCTGTTAGCCTAATAAAAAATAGGGGAAATGGTCTGAAATATATCCGAACTTTGGCTGAAATTGTTGTAACAATCTCAAACTTTGTCCCGGACCTATTACCCCCATCCACTATTTAATAGTGTATTTTAAAGATATATAAGTGTCAAGCTGGACAAGTTATTTATAATGATGCAATATTTATGATGTTCAGGTGGACACCTATATATCTTTAAAATACACTATAAAATAATGCATGAGGGTAATAGGTTCTGCCCAAAGTTTGAAATTGTTACAACAATTTCGGTCAAAGTTTGAATATATTTCGAACCTTTTTCCCTAAAAAATATGAGATATATAACTAACAGCTTGACTTGATGTTGCGTTTGCAGTAAAAATATTTAGTAGGCATAATCAAATTATATGGAAAAACTTTGTACTATTTGTTGGAAATGAGAAAAGCAAATTAAATTATTTGCTAACTCTACTTTGGAGGTTGAAGTAAATTGTTTTTAGCTTCAACTAGAGATAAAGTGGATTGATTTTATTGTATTAAACACTTTATTTTGAGAAATTAATTTTTCTAATTTTGATTAATTATGATAGCACCAATATTATTGGTAGAATACATATTGGTGAAATAATATTGGTCACTGCTATACCATCAATATTAATTACGTTAAAGCTTGTGATAACCAAGTAGATTCATAAACTAAGGTCTTAGCAAGATAAAAAGTCTAAATCACATCGAGTGGGATGAAATTGAAGCTCGTAAGTTGTCAAGACCCAACCTACCGATTCGTGTGGACACCTACTCTGGCACCTAGATAGGAGAACCCTAACCCCCAAACAGGGACATTAACTGCGGAAGTGAGCAAACTAAAACTAACGCCCTATTTACATATAAAAAAACCATTAACTTTACTTTAAAATAGGGTACACTTAGTAAGAATTACATTGAACTCTCCTCAAGGAACTAGTCAAAATAGTTAAAGGAACTTCTAAGAGAGTACAAAATTATGAAAAAAATACAACACAGCTCCCACCACAAGGAAAGAGGAGTAGAAGCTGTCAACGATCGTGATCCTCTTCTCCTATGAAACATTACTGAATCCTGCAACTACACTATGCCAAATGACATAACAAGAGTAATATCAGTACAAACAACATGTATTAGTAGGCATCATCAGTTGATCCGAATCCACCACATAATATCATGCAAATAAAAAAAAATGAAACTTGGAGATAAAATTAGGATCATGACCCTCTCAATCGCCACTATTACCCCACATAGAATTACCTTGGAACCCATATGCCCTATCACAAATCACCCACTTCCTTTCGATGCCAACTCCACCATCTAGGCCATCCCACCCTCATATTAGATCATTACCTAACCCCTCTATCATACAGAGATGTCATGAATACAAGGCCATTATAAACGCCATTAAACAAACTACTATTCTCCCTCAAACTCTCATGCCAACACCCTGACCCTTAACCAATTCATCAAATAGATAACATATAATTTTATAATTTTAATCGCTGTCAGAAATATAGGTTTGACTCCAAGTCCCCACTCAAACTTAACATTTACAATTCACATGGTCCACAACATTTTTACACTATTTAGTATGCACTCCTAGCCTACATAAGAACCATCCTAGCATTTAAATACACTAGATTGGACCAGCAGGGACCAACATGTGATAATTATAACACAATAAATATGCATGATCTACTCACAGAACCAATATGTAACTATTACATCATGATGAATTAAACTTGATTCTCTCATGAAACCTACACACAAACTGTTAGGGCACTAGGTGTGGTACATGTGTCAATCAGTAGTATATATAGTGGTACCCAAGCCAACCATGTATGAATATTCACGTACCAAGCGTGGTACCCAAGCCAACCATTAGTATATACTAGGCATGTACCCGAGCTAACCATGTGGATATCCCGTACCAAGCATGGTAAACGAGGAAACAATCAATAACCATATGACGTGAAGGGATCAAAAACCATCACCTACTGGAAAAGAATCTTTTTGGAACAATTCATGATCATAAACCGATTACCCACAATCACTTATCCCAAAATAACACCCAACATTTATCACAAAATTAATATTAACTAAGCAAATCTCTCCTCAGACTAAACCACAACTAACAACAAATTTGACCTTCCAGATTCCATTCTTGAAGGCCTATACATGCAATCTCCCGACACCCTACAATAAATTATGGAAATAAATACAGGTCTGACTACTCACTTATGAAGAAACCTAGGTTACCTAGATGTGAAGCAACTGCAGAAGAACTCTGAATACAAAATGTTAGCTTCGTGGGGCTGAGTGTTGACGGGCGTAGATAAAAAATCCATAGGTTTTAACTTTTTTGTGCTGAAATCTCTCCCATCCATTAGTCTTGAGCTTAAAGTGGCATAGGGAAATATTTGGAGTAACCCTCGTCTATTCTCTCAATGGAAAGTGAGAGGAAAAATAAAAGGCATTAAGCTTTCTAGGGTCTAATTCCATCAACCACGCTATAGAGGCCATGTAGGCACACTCTATTGAGGTGCCCCCATAGCGGGGCATTTCCCTCTATAGTGGGTTGATGTCATTTTGGATCAATTCAAATTCTTAGACTTTCATCGTTCACCCTAAATTTTAAATTGACACCATATTTCAAGAGTTTCTGCGTTCCGCATTAAGTGTCTTTAAATAATGATGATTCAGGACGTTATAATAGATATCAATTTACCCATTATTCGTTCCTGAATGACTTTCAGGGTGAAAGAGAGAATAAGCCGGTCAAGAAAGGTCACCGCCTAATTTTTACAACGCTAAGAAGAGGCGAACCACATAACACTAAACATATGTTCGTACCTAAGAATACCAGGATAGGAAATTCAAACAAATTAAGCCACAAAAGAATTCCCCCTACTCACCGAACTAGACCCTGCTATAGTGGGTGTAATGCCACTCTAGCGGTTGTGGAGCCACCGTAGCGCTTGGTTGGGTTACTAAATAGGGATTAAGAGGGAGAGGAATCAATTTTCTTCCTATTTCCTTCTTTTACTCTCTCAAACTCACTTTTCTCTCCCCAATCACTCCGTCTCAAATGTTAAAACTAAGGTAACTATCACGCTCCCTACTTTCTTTACTTCATGACGCACGTATTGATTATTGCATGCTAGAAATCGATAGAATAGAAAGGAGTTTGGGTTGATATTTTTAATTTTGAAATTTTGCACTTGATTGTTGTAACTGTTTAATCATGGGGCTTCCTCTTACATTTACAATGCTACTACAACATTCCAGGCGTAAGTATTATTAAAAAAAAGAGTCAAAAAGAGGTTCGAAATGGTCGGGAAAATGAAATGGATGTTCTTGGTATGAAACTGAAATTTGGGCATGATTTATGAGTTAGAATTCCTGGATTCTGGTATATTTTGCTAGTAGGGTACTTTAGGAACACTTATCTAAAATAAAAATTGGTAAAAATAGGATTTTTGGGGCAAAGGGCACTATTGATTCACCCCTTTGAAGGTTTGGGACGATGAAAGATGCTATAGCGGATGGATTCCCTCTATGAGAGACCCTGCTATAATAGCAGGTTGCGGACAGTAGCCTCCCAGTTTAGCCAAAAGCTGATTTTTCACTGAAAACCCTTCTAATTATATTTTATGGTTTCTAATATGAAAATTCATGTATTTGAAGGTTCAACAATCAAATGGCTTCCAAGTAAGGATTAAGCTATTTCTACGAGAGATTCCCTGATGAAGCTACTTCGGAGTGGTTTATTGAATACCAAAAGATGGGATATTTCTTTTAGAGGGCTTTCTGCATGCAAGGAAGAAAGGAGAAATATGGTGCTTTCTACAACCAAATCTATGAGTTTAGTTGGGGTCTATTGGTGAGGCTGTTTGTACTGCCTGCTTAGGTTGGGTGAGGGAATTCTTTAACCTACTCTCAATGTTCCTTTAGGGTTCTCATACTGTTTCTTCACATCCAAGGGGTGGAGGTCCCCGGGACGTCCAGATCATGAATGAGGTTCTGTGGTGCTCGATAATTCCAACTATGAATACGAGGTTAAAATGAAGGAAATAGATATAAAGTAGCTATGGGACTCATTGGTCGACAAGGAAAACTCGGGTATTTGGCCCACTACTAAGGGCATTATCAATGCTTACTTTTATACAGATGCATGGAGGTGGCTGGCACCTCTAGGCCTGAGGATTTTCCCATCACCTGACTGATGTGACTTATTCCCGAGCCCTAATGGTGGAATGTCCTATCAGATGGATCCTGCTAAATATAGAGGCACAAATAGTGTCTGAATGGAAGGAATTATACAGGGATAACAAGAAGGACCTATTCACTCCTAGGATGATATTTGTACTTTGCATACTAGTAGGGGTACCTTAGGATGATATCGATAGGATCACAAAGATGGAACCACAATTCAATCTCTTACTGGTGAGGAAGTTATCTATCACATGGTAGAAGAAAAGAAGTGTACACGAGGCATAGTGAAGTCGTGCCACAGTAGGTTTGGGTGAAGAGGATGATGCTGATAATAAGGATGATACCCCTTCTTCCCAGTCCCAGGACCATTTTCTAGTAGCTGTATGGAGGAGTACTTGGCCGATGTCTAGAGATACATGGGAAGTACCACTACTAGAGCAACAACCCGAGCACCTACAACCAACGAGAATTCAATGCTTTATAGGGAACTTGTTTGGTAGAGGAAGAAGAACATTGAGCGGGACCATCTACTAGACAGGATGTGCAAGACCATCAAGATCATTTTCACTAGCGATACCCCCTAGAAGGATAGCTCCCCACTCACATCGAAGTCTTTTTGGGAGTTCCCTTTCTTGAACGAAGCGTGGGCGAGTGAGCGGCCCCAAAGGATCTTCAGTCTGATTAGGATACTTTCCCTTCCTTTTGGATATGTTTAAGACTTGACTTAGGTTTACCCCGTTTTGTTAAGAAGACATCTTTCTTTTTCCATCTTTTCCCATGTTTTTAATAGTATGTGGATGTATGTTTTGAACTCTCTACCTACTGGTAATAAAAGTTATGGTTGTTTTTAGTACATCTCTTGTAACACCTCGTGTCACTTCCCGAGCCTACACCCTAGATATGGCTGACACTGGAGAACCATTGTTGATCCTCAAGAGAACCCTTGGCCTGGCTGACTACTTAGCGGAAGACTAACTCAAGAAAAATTAAGCTTTCAAACATAATTTGAATTCAAAAGTCTCAAAACTTCTCGAAACTCAAACTATCTTAAAATAGTGTACTCAAAATTGTCTGAAAATACTCTGAATATAATGATACATTATCAAAATAGTTCAAAGGAAATACTGACAGAAACTCAACATTAACTATCTATGAAACCTTTATAGTTCAACATGGATGTCGGGACAAGACCGATGACACCTCAAAACTACTAAACTGAAAGACGAGAGTGGAGTCCTCCGAAATGCAACGAAGGCTCACCAAAGCAAGCAAGAATTTCAAAGTGATCTTAACAGAGCCCCTATTAATGAACATGAACACCTATATTTGCATCATAGAAAGATGCAGGTCTAATGACATTATTACATTCAATGTACGAGTATGTAATAAAGGTGAATGAATAAATAACTGAACTAATAAGGTTGGAAGAATACTCACCTCAACTCAGCTCAATAAAAATAAATAATAAGAGACGAAATATTTAAATCTTCATAAATAAAAGATTATAACTCAACGATGTATATAAAATATAATAAATTACTCTTTACTCTTATTGGGAGATTTTATAACTGACAACCATCACTATGAGATATGTGATGATACAACGTCTTGCCCATGGTACTAGAATTATCCTATACCTTGTCTAGGTATAGATCACCTCAAATAAATGGATCCACTAAAGCTCTGCTATAAAGCAATAAGGAGTCATCTAAAAAGTATGATATTTTACCCAAGTTGGCTACATGGCTTATAAGGAATGTGAGTTGTCTGAACTCATCCCTATATCAGTTCTCAATACTACTCCTGATAAATATATATTGATGCTCAAATGTATTAAACATACTCTTTTTTAATTTGAGGTAATTGTTCAAAATATCCTCTTCAGAGAGGTAACTGCTCTAAAATATATCTGAACTCATTAACTCATTTAGAAATCAAAGTTTCTCTTTTCTCAATGTAAAAATGATACATTTAGAGCTATTAAAGTTCTCTTAAAACTCTTGAAATAACCTATATTTAGGTTGTATTCATGAAAATTATATCCAAAATCATATTGTAATTTGATCGTTGATGACTCGGGAAGTCATACTTAATAAACACGGATGGCATATCTAGATGCAATACTGATTAAACATTAATGGCATACTCGACTGTCATACTAATCATGAATCGTATTTCTTTCTCAATGTGCAAATAGTACTTCTGGAACTACTTGTGTTCCCTTAAACTCTTCTCAAAACCCATCTTTGTTTTTTCAGAAAATCAGCTTAAGACCATTGTTTGGTTAAAAAGATTCTTAATAATAACTAAATAAATGTTTAATTATAAATCCACAAAAGGGTTCATGCTGAAAAATGGACATGAACAATCAACTCGAGAATCTTAATGCAAGATATATTTACTCAAGAATCAGGAAATAGAATTTTGAACTCAACAACGAAACTCATCTCAAGAATTATCAAAACTAAGGAAGTAACCCTATATTATTCTTTACTCATATGAAGTAGATGTAGGAGTGAGGACAAACTCAGTCCATCACTATGATAGTCTTACATACCTATAAGAACAAAGTTTTTGTAAAAGTTTGAAGAAGAACTTGATTGGAAAACTTGAAACCCTAGCTTTTGTCTTCCTTGCTATTTTCTTGGAGATGAAGAGTGGAGAAGAATCTTGGATTGAAACCTTAGGATTATTGAAGTGAATCTTGAACTTGGAGCCTTTAGATGTTGAGAAATTGGAGAAATCCTTCTTCGTGTTCTTGATCTTTGGAATAATTAGAATTGGGGATTTTGAGAGTTGTTATATGTATAATGATGGTAGAATACCCTTCTAGGAACATAAGAAAACCATAAAAATCAATGAAAATGACCTTTTAATGAATCCTATCAATCAAGTCGGCAATTTGGAGGTCTCCTCACCAAAAATACTCATCAGATCATCCATTTAGACGTTAGATAGTCCAAATGGACAAAATATTAAGGTTTTCAATACAATTTGGCGATTCGCCTACCCATTTGGCGGATCGCCAATTGAGCAGGCGAGTTCGCCCAATTTCCCCGCCCGTGTATATTCTACTAAAACAACTATAAATTTTTAATCTGAACTTGGAATAAGGTAAACCCGGGGATGTTGGAAAGAAGACTCTTACACCTTTAATTTGATAGATCATAAGCCACCCAAATCATTAGATTCTTAGAGATATGAGTGCTTGAAGTTGACCTTTATATGAACTCATGAGAGAACTTAGCCAATACGAATGCTTTCAACTTTGCTTGGTGTTTGAGGTCCTTTATGTCTCTAGATAACTTTAGATACTCTTTATACACTTTTTAAAGGACCTTAAAACATATGAGCAAGTCGTACATTACCCGGGTCAAGCTCATATACTTACGACAAATGATTTAAATTTTAAGAGTAGAGTTGCGAGGCGCTACAAAATGATTTGGGTCTTAGCTTATAAATTTTTGGGGTGTTACAATATCTCTCTCTTGGGATCATTCGTCCTTGAATGACAACTGAACTGAGCATGGAAAGGAAATGAGTTACTCTTACTACCTTTTTAACTTCTAAATTTGCCTACTAACATAGGTGGAACTGATTCATACTAAGAGTTTGGAACTGTCTATAGAACATATGTTACAAACGATATGGGTTTGAACATAGTCACACTTTATCTATGGTTATTTGACATGAAACGAGGGTATTTGGGCACAAAGTAAGATTAGGACTACTAGGCCTTAAACAATACAATTGCTAGCTTTCAAGCCTAGCAACACGTTTAAACCATGCCCTCCTTTATAAATACCGCACCTCATTAGCTGCAACTTATAACTCCCACAAGGATTTATGACTACTCTTACCAAGGTCTAAGTTAAACTACATGCTCTTACTATGTTCAATCCTAACTATAAATCACAAGGTGCTAAACATGAGATGCTTATACTAATTTAAACCACAAGATTCAAGTTTTATACCTCTATAGGGAATCTCATCCCAAGAATACTACTCTTTACTGCAACATTCAACCAACCTCGAGTCCTAATCAAGAACAACCTAATGCATTATGCATTCATCCACATTTTATTAACAGCTCATTCAAGCCTAGAACTATAACCACTCCATGGACTCCTACTAACCAATCTTTCTAAGAACTTCTCATTCTCTCGTCACCTCTACTAATATGAAACCAACTAATAATCTCATTTACTTTTACTAATCGTAAAACCTCATCTCCTTCTTCCTCCATATTTATATGCTTAGATGGAATAATCACTCCACTACTACAACAACAAGAAACATCAATCCATTCTTATCTATCATCACACAACTACTATTAACAACATCATTCTCCAAATTCATGAAAGGATCAAAGAAAGAGATAAGAGTGAAAGATCATTGACACTATTCACTTAAGAAATTTTATATAAGAATATGCATGACAGAACATTATATTGCTAGCCATTGAGAGTAAATCATGAATTTTTGAGACTGAGCATGAGACGTGAGTGCTTAGATAAATAGGTTCATATCAAGAGGTTGCTATCTATAACTCTATAGAGTAAGATTAAAATCAATGGGCAAAAGGCTTTGTCCCTCATAGTGAGACTGTGTATAGATGTGAATCTATCTGAAATGAATGATCATAGGTCATAAACACAGTTTTGATATCAGAGGCATCAACTGAATGTTTTAATGACTGAACTTTGAGGAATACGCTAGATTATGAATGGATTTATATAACACTAAAACTCTTTCTAAACACATCACTATCTGATTCTCTACACTTGACTTGTTTTCTCATCTTAGCATCTCCTCCTTAGGTCTAAAACCGACACTTTAAAGTTATGGATCTATTCCGTCATCTATAAACTAGTCTACATTCGCTTAACTATAATACTCGGTAAAGGCTTATCTCATGGCTATTGAACTCTTCATGTGCAGGTACTAGGGTTCCTTCTAAGAACTCTTTCTAAGATGCTTCTCTTAACCTCTTCTTATTGGCTTGTAAAGACACTTAGTATAAATTTTAATAGTCTGACTTCTCCTTCTTAGTCTACTAATACCGCCTAAGTTCATATCTACCTAAATGGAGGAAACTTCAACTATATTTAAGAGGCTCATAACTGGCGATACATGATCCCTTCGACCAAACTCTTAAGGGTAATAAATAATGCTTACATAAGCCTACTCCACATTGAAAACTCAAATATATTATCTAGGCATACATGAAAACTATAAACTTAATTAGGATCTTGTCTGACTACATGTGATCTCGGATACACCTCTTAATGCTTTTGCTAATCTAATGACTTAGCCACACTCCATCGCTCTCATCTAAAAGTCATAATTCCACATTTGTACCACTCATATTTATCAAAAGGTAACACCTAAACTTCTCACCTACTTTATGTCTGCAACACCTCGAAACCAGACTTAGAAAATGCAGCAGAAAATCACCTGAACCAGGGAACCACGGCAAGGTTCAAGGACCGTGATAGGGTCCACGGTCCGTTGACCTGCCCATGGACTTCAACACCTTCCAGCCGAGGTGGACTACAGAGCCCTTCACGGTCGTGGACCACCTCACAGACCGTACTGGAACTTGTGGTCGATAGGCAGAGACCACATGGCCTAGATGTTAGACCACGGGACCTTTCACGGGCAGTTGTCCTGAAAACGGGTCGTGGTGGCACCCGTGAAAGGTCAACCCTCGACCAGCAGCTACTGGACCAGGACCACGACCAGCTCCACGGTCCGTGGTCCGTTTGATAGGCCGTCAGAGTGGCTATAGTCACTTGTGTCAGATTTTTAAGTAGGGTCATTTTGAACTTTTCCCCTATGCGTTGGACACCTAAACTACGTCCTTTAAACCCTAAACTATGTGGTTTTTGTCAGTTTTAGCCTAGAAACAAAATTAGAACTTTCCCTTAATTAATCATTCACCAAAATCAAGTGAAACTTAGAGCAAATTAGAGAGAAAAGTCGACCAGCCCTCCAAGAAAATGCAGCAAGGTTTTCATCAGTTCCAGCCCCAAAATTGAAATATTTCTACGTGAATTTCATCACTAGGTATGTGGGATTTTGATGCTTATCGTGACCAACGACATTAACCTAAGGTATGAGTGTCTACGATCGTCGATAGTATAGTAACCCAACTAAAGGTTGGGGTCGTGTCCCAAGGGAGTGTTTTTGAGAATTGATAGAAAAATACAATTTAGCTCTTACTAGTCGTAGATAAAGACATTAACGATTAAAAACATAGTAAATTAAAGGGGGTGACACGAAAGTGTCAAATATCGATTTTGGGGTTTTGTCACAAGTAGTAAAAGCAGCAAAAATTAATAAGAAAATCAAGTATGGGGAAATATTCTTGGGGTGTGACCGCAATACAAGTTGAGATAAATAGTTGGGTACATGCTTTTGACAAGAAATTTGTATGATAATAGTGACTAGGCTAGGCTTTAAATGGAAATAAGTTCCCTCTCGAGCAACTTACCTTGTTTCAAATGCGTTCCTCTCGGACACCCATTTGCCACATGAAGACCAGCCTATGCCTTACCCCACTCACTCTCTTGAGCTGAGTGTTAGGATATGGGACTAGCGTTCACCCTCTCGGGCTGAACCTCATGTCGACCCACTCTTTAGGCCATCAGTCCAGTGGTCTTGGTTTCGCGACCTCCCTCTCGGGCAAGCCGAAAACACATGAGTGGCTTTGACTACAAACCCTTTAGATTAAACCAAAACCACTAGGTGAAATCAGCATTAAACTACATCAAACCTATCAGCAAGCAAGACCCAACAATAATATTAAAACATATTTGCTAAATAACACCACAAGAATGGGGGTTTTTAGCCACACATCAAGAAATAACAAAATACACCTAAAATGATAGTAAAATCAAATGGGTATAAGAACTTAAACCTTAATTTAAGCAAAGGAAGAAGAATAGAGAAGACCCACTTCCAACTTGGGGAAGATGAACTCCTTTCTTCAAGTTCCCAAAAACCCTCTCCAAACTTGACAGAAAATATCTAAAAAGTACTATTCTATTATGGAAATTAAAATAAAAGTTCGACTATTTAAAATTAATAATAAGTTTAGTATTTATAGACTTCAGAAAATAGTGTTGGCGGATCTTTCAGCGAGGTTAGTCGATGTCGCCGAATGACTCGGCGACTTGCCCTTCTTCTGTTTCATCGCCGTTTCGTGCTTGCCTTTAGCATCTTCACGTTCTGGACCATTGGGCGGTATAGTATTGCTTCACGGAAATATTCAGCGAAGCACCGACTGCTCCTTTCATCGCCTTTTGATCATTCTTCTTCAGGGCTTCGCGCACTGGAACAAAGGGCGGAGTGAATCTCTTTGGCGAATCGCCAAGTGTGCTTGGTGATGCTCAGGCTTCAGCTTCTTCGTTCTTTTCAGAATTTTGGTTCCTTTTTGCGGCTAAGTGTCCATGCTTTCAATATAACTTCAAATACCTGAAACTTAAGAGTTTTCATCAGATATTGAGACAGAATAAGCATTCGAGGACACTATTCTTATCAAAACAAAGCCCTAAATGAGTCCAATTTGTGGACTCATCAGATTTCACTAGTGGGTTCCTTTCACCCATTAGGTCCCTAGAATTCAGTCAGATTCTTGATTACCTTAATAATATCTAGACCTAGGGTTTCTAGAATTTCAGCAGATCATTATGAATTAGTTACTTTAATGTTCCATATCAGATTACTATGATTTTAGTATTATTTTGCATAGAATTCTTCATGAATTCAGAACCCTAGCTATGTAGTTCTTTTTGTTCATGAATTACACATTCCAGGTCAGATATTACAGATATACATGCCTCAGATTGAATGTCTTATTATCAGTATATTAATGTCACAATTTCCGTTAGCATGTCAGTATTTTGAGCCATCTAGTATTATTGAAATTCAATCATAAATGTTAATTTCATAATCAATTAGGAGTAGCTTAATACCAAGTGGACTAGGGTCAGTCACCCTCAAGTCCCAGAACTACATGCCCCGTAGGTTGTAAGTCCCCTATGTGGGCATCATTTCAGTGATCATGCCTTTATACCTCTGGCAGGGTATATTGGGTCCTCTCGATAGGGCGTATACATCGGACTCCACATTTAGCTCATGTGGTCTTATGTCAGTTATTATTAGCTCCCTTACAGTCAGATTCTATTGCATTGACCATGTTATCAGTTACAATCAGATTTCAGTCTCAGAATGTTATAAACTTGGTCATTGCATTCAGTCATTTCATGTTCAGTATTCTCAGTTTAGCATCATGCTTATCTCTTATCATTGCTTAGATATATGCTTTTGTTCAGTTATATTATTGTTCAGTTTTACTCTATCCTGCATGCTCAGTACCTTTTAAGTACTGACGAATACTCTGCGCTACATCTTCTTGTGATGTAGGTTCAGGTTCTCAGCTTCTAGGTCACGCATAGATCGGTTTTTGATCTTCAGTTTATCAGCATCTGTGGTGAGTCCTCATTCTTCGAGGACGATTGACATGATTATTTTCCTTTACTTTTAGTCTTTAGTTTTCAGTATTTGCTAGATCTAGCTGGGGGCATGTCCCAACATTTCTAGTCAGTAAAGGATTTATTTCAAACATAGCTAGAATCAGCTTTAGTATTTGAGTTTGACTTTTCAGTTGTTGTTAAACTCTCAGTTTTTATAAATTCAGACATTATTGGGTATTCCCCATCATTTCAGTTTATCTTATGATTTAGCTTTCGCATAGTATTTTCTTACTCCAGTTTATTTAGCATGCTTATGATATGCCAGAAAGGTTGGCTTGGGTTCACTCGTGATCCTAAGGCCCGTGTCTTCATCCTAGGGGTAGCTTCGGGGCGTGACAAACTTGGTATCAGAACGCTAGGTTTAAGAGTCTTAGGATGTCTGAAAAACCACTCTAAGTACAGTCATTTTCATGGGTGTGAAGTGCACCACATCTAATGAAAAGTAGGCTGCAAAGTGTTTTAGGAAAACTTCATTTTCTTGTTACTCTTATTGTGCGTAAGGTATGATCCCTCTCTAATCCATCGTTATGCGCTTTCAGATCATGCCTCCTCGTAGAGCTTATGGAAGGAATGTGAATACACACAATGCTAATGCATCTCCTCCAGTCCCTCAGGAAGTTTTGGCTTAGAGTGTGACCAACCAGAACAACCAGCAGGTTCAGTTCCTACAAATGCTAGTGGTGGATCAGTGGCAACCAAGGTTCGCGATTTTGTTAGGATGAATCCACCTGAGTTATTTGGATCGCAGATTGCTGAGGATTTCCTAAACTTCATAGATGAGGTCAAGAAGATCTTTGGAGTGATGCAAGTGACATGTAATAATAGGTTAGAGTTGGAATCCTATCAACTTAAGGACGTAGCTCATATATGGTATACTCAATAGAAGGAGAATAGGGGTATAGATGCAACTCCTATCACTTGGGAATGCTTTAGTGAGACTTTTCTGGACAGGTTCTTTCCAAGAGAGTTGAGGGAGGCAAAAGCTCAGGAGTTCATGAATTTGAGGCAGGGTAGTATGACAGTCCAAGAGTATGGACTCAAGTTCACCAAACTCTCCAGGTATGTTCCTCACATGGTTACCGATTCCAGGGCTCAAATGAACAAGTTTCTGTATGGGGTATTCGACCTAGTGAAAACAGAGTGTAGGAATGCTATGTTTCTAGAAAACATGAACATCTCTAGGCTCATGACTCATGCTTAGCAGTTTGACGGAGATAAGCTTAGGGAACATGCTAAGGAGATAAGCTCATGCTCAACTATGAGTACTCTCAACAGAAATTGGGTGGTGGAAATCGCTTGCAGTTTCAGCAAAAGTCTTCAGCTCCAGCACCTTCATCAGCTAGTGTTCCATCCTCCAAGTTCCGAATTGATCAGAAAGGTAGGGCATCAGGCTCTAAGTCTCAAGGTAGTATTTCAGGCACCAGAACCTACCCAGCTTGTCCAAAGTGTGGTAAGAACCATCCGGGCTAGTGTCTTGCAGAAAAGGAAGAATGCTTTGGGTGTGGTTAGTCTAGTCACATGTTGAGAGATTGTCCTTCTGGCAAAACAGGGTAAATGGGGAAATAATGGTAAGGCTCAGTCTACAACTTCAGTAGCACCAGGAGGTTGCCCGACTCAGCAAGGTAACTCATCTGGTACAAGTGACAGAGAACGCCAAAACAGGTTGTATGCTCTCCAGGCTCACCAGGATCAAGAAGATTCTCCTGATGTAGTTACTGGTATGTTACGAGTCTCTGACTTAGATATTTATGCTTTGTTAGATCCAGGGGCTACTCTTTCCTTTGTAATTCCTTATGTAGCAATCAACTTCAATATTAGTCCAGAAACTCTCTTAGAACCCTTCTTAGTCTCTACTCTAGTCGGTGACCCAGTTATAGCTAGACGGGTATACAAAAATTGCCATGTCACAGTCTCTCAGAAAGTCACCTTAGAAAATTTTGTAGAATTAGAAATGGTAGACTTCGATATAATTCTAGGCATGGATTGGTTACATTCTTGTTATGCCTTGGTCGATTGTAGAACTAGGATTGTTCATTTTCAATTTCCAGACGAACCAATCTTAGAATAAGGGTGGTAGCTTAGCGCCTATGAGTCGATTCATTTCTTACCTTCAGGCTAGAAATATAATCTCTATCATCTAGTTCAGGTTAAGAATTCAAGCTCTGAAACCCCAACTCTTGAGTAAATTCTAGTAGTCAATGAGTTCCTAGAAGTGTTTCTAGAAGATCTTCTCAGAGTTCCTCCCGAAAGGGAAATTGACTTTGGAATTGATCTCTTTCCAGATACCCAGCCTATTTCTATTCCTCATTATAGAATGGCTCCAGCTGAGTTGAAGGAATTAAAAGAGCAGTTGAAAGATCTTCTAGATAAGGGCTTCATCAGACCTAGTATTTCCATATAGGGTGCACTAGTGTTGTTCGTGAAAAAGAAAGATGGTTCTCTCAGAATGTGCATTGACTATAGGCAGTTAAACAAAGTCACAATCAAGAATAAGTACCCTATCTCCAGGATTGATGATTGTTTGACCAACTTCAGGGTGCTAGTTATTTATCAAAGATAAACCTCAGATCCGGTTATCATCAGCTCAGAGTCAGAGATAGTGACATCTCGAAAACAACCTTTAGAACTCGGTATGGTCACTATGAATTTGTAGTTATGTCATTTGGACTAACCAATACTCCTGCATCTTTCATGGATTTGATGAACAGAATGTTCAAGCAGTATCTGGACTTGTTTGTTATCATATTTATTGATGATATCCTCATTTAGTCTAGGAATGAGGAAGAACATGCGAATCATTTGAGGGTTGTCCTGCAAACTCTCAAAGATAGCCAGTTATTCGCTAAGTTTAGTAAATATGATTTTTGGTTGTAATAAGTTGCTTTCCTTGGTCATATTGTGTCTAGCGAAGAGATCTGAGTGGATTCTCAGAAAATAGAAGTAGTAAAACAATGGCCCAGACCTACCTCTCCTATAGATATCAGAAGTTTCTTGGGTTTGGCTGGTTATCACAAAAGGTTCGTGGAAGGATTTTCATCCGTAGCCTCTCCATTGACTAAGTTAACTTAGAAAAAGGTTAAGTTTCAATGGTCGAATGATTGTGAGAAACGTTTCGCAGAACTGAAAACTAGGTTGACTACAACTCCCGTTTTGACTCTGTTAGAGGGTTCAGAAGGGTATGTTATCTATTTTGATGCGTCCAGAGTCGGCCTAGGTTGTGTGTTGATGCAACGAGGTAAGGTTATGACATATGCTTCTAGGCAACTTAAGGTGCATGAGAAGAACTATCTAACTCATGACCTCGAGCTTGCAGCAGTGGTGTTTGCACTTAAGATTTGGAGAACATTACTTTTATGGTGTTCACGTAGATGTGTTCACAGACTATAAACCTTCAGTATGTGTTCACCCAGAAAGAGTTGAATCTTTTCCTAAGAAAATGGCTCGAGTTCCTCAAAGATTATGATATGAGTGTGCATTACCATCCTGGTAAGGCCAATGTAGTAGCAAATGCACTTAGTAGACTATCTACGGGTAGTGTAGCACATGTTGAGGAAGAAAGAAACGACTAGCAAAGGATGTTCACAAGCTTGCTTGCTTAAGAGTTCTCCTGATGAGCATATCAGATGGTGGTGTAACAGTTTAGAATGGGTCAGAATCTTCATTGGTAGCGGGGCTTAAGGAAAAACAAGACAGTGATCCTATATTACTTCAGTTGAAGGGTACAGTTCATCAGTAGAAAGTCGAGGTTTTCTCCCAAGGGGGAGATGGTGTGCTTCACTATCATGGTTGATTATGTGTTCCTAAGGTGGGTGAGTTGAGGCAGCAGATTCTTACAAAATCCCATAATTCCAGATATTCTATTTATCCAAGCGCCAATAAGATATACCGTGATATGCGGGAAGTCTTTTGGTGGAATGGTATAAAGAGGGATATAGCGGATTTTGTGTCTAAGTGCCCTAATTACCAGCAAATGAAGGTAGAACATTAGAAACTGGGAGGTATGACTCAAGTGATCAACATTCCTACTTGGAAGTGGGAAGTGATCAACATGGACTTCATTATAGGTTTACCGCGTACTCGCAGACAACATGACTCCATTTGGGTGATAGTTGATAGAGTTACTAAGTCTGTGCGCTTGTTGGTTGTTAAGACTACAAATTCGGCGGAGGACTACACCAAGCTTTACATTAATGAGATAGTTATGTTGCATGGGGTTCCTTTGTCTATCATCTCAGATAGAGGTCCTCAGTTTACCTCTCATTTCTGGAAGTCTTTTCAGAAAGGTCTTGGTACTCAAGTTAATCTTAGCACAACATTTCATCCACAGACGGATGGTCAGGCAGAGCGTACCATTCAGACCTTAGAGGACATGTTGAGAGCTTGCGTGATTGATTTCAAGGGTAGTTGGGATGATTATCTTTCTCTTATAGAGTTCGCCTACAATAATAGCTACCATTCCAGCATTCAGATGGCCTCTTATGAGGCATTGTATGTGCATAGATGTAGATCTCTAGTTGGTTGGTTTAAAGTAGGTGAAGAAGCCTTGATAGGGACAGATTCAGTTCATAATGCTATGGAGAAAGTGCAACTCATTAGAGGTAGACTTAAGACAGCCCATAGTCGCCAGAAGTCCTATGGAGATGTAAGGAGAAGGGACTTAGAGTTCCAAGTTGATGATTGAGTTTTTCTAAAAGTGTCACATATGAATGGGGTGATGAGATTGATAAAGAAAGGGAAGCTCAGTCCTAGATATGTAGGCCCTTACAAGATTTTGAAAAGAGTTGGTAAAGTGGCTTATGAGTTAGAGTTGCCAACAGAACTAGCAGCAGTGCATCCAGTTTTTCACATTTCATTATTGAAGAAGTGTGTGGGTGATCCAACATCTATTGTACCTTTAGAAAGTGTGGCTGTGAAGTATAGTCTCACTTATGAGGAGGTACCAGTTGAAATCCTTGATCATCAGGTTCAAAGGTTAAGAAACAAAGAAATCGCTTCAGTTAAGGTTTTGTGGAGGAGTCAGTCCGGAGCGAGCTACTTGGGAAGCAGAAACAACCATGAAGGCCAAGTATCCTCATCTCTTTCCTTCCAATTCCATTCCATCTTGAGGTAATAGTTCCTCTCTAGTTTTCCTGTTATTCATGCGTAACTTCAGTCTTAGTATCATGTTCCTTCAGTTATACTTGCATTTTCAGCGTAATTTCATGTTCTTGGTTTTAGTTTCTAGTACTTAGTGGTAGGGTTGCAGCTTTTTCCCTCCCTATCCAACCAGTTTAGACTTCATTCGAGGACGAATGTTCCCAAGGGGGAGATATTGTAATAGCTCGGAAACCAGACTTAGAAAATGCAGCAGAAAATCACCTGAACTAGGGAACCACGGCAGGGTTCACGGACCGTGATAGGGTCCACGGTCAGTTGACCTGCCCGTGGACTTCAGCACCTTCCAGCCGGGGTGGACCACGGAGCCCTTCATGGACTATACTGGCACTCGTGTCGCCAGGCAGAGACCACCTAGCCTAAACGTCAGACCACGAGACCCTTCACAGGTCGTGGTCCTGACAACTGGCCGTGGTGGCGCCCGTAAAAGGCCACCCCTCGACCAACAGCTATTGGACCAGGACCAAGACTAGCTCCATGGTCCGTGGTCCGTTTGACGGGCCGTCAGAGTTGTCGTGGTCAGCTGCGTTAGATTTTTAAGTAGGGTTGTTTTGGTCTTTTCCCTATGCATTGGACACCTAAACTACGTCGTTTAAACCCTAAACAATGTGGTTTTGGTAAGTTTTAGCCTAGAAACAAAATTAGAACTTACCTTAATCAATCATTCACCAAAATCAAGCGAAACTTCGAGCAAATTAGAGAGAAAAGTCGAGCAGCCCTCCAAGAAAACGCAAGAACGTTTTCATCAGTTCCAGCCCTAAAATCGAAAGATTTCTTCGTGAATTTCGTCACCATGTATGTGGAATTTCACTAGTGGGTTTGTTTCACCCATTAGGTCCCTAGAATTCAGTCAGATTCCTTATTCCCTTAATAATATAGACCTAGGGGTTCTAGAATTTCAGCAGATCATTATGAATTAGTTACTTTGATGTTCCATATCAGATTACTATGATTTTAGTATTGTTTTGCATAGATTCCTTCATGAATTCAGAACCTTAGCTATGTAGTTCTTTTAGTTCATGAATTACACATGCTAGGTCATATATTACAGATATGCATGCCTCAGATTTAAATGTTTCATTATCAGTACATTAATGTCGCATTTTCCGTTAGCATGTCAGCATTTTGAGCTATCCAGTATTACATAAATTCAGTCATAAATTGTTAATTTCTTAATCAATTGGGAGTAGCTTAATACTGAGTGGACTAAGGTCAGTCACCCTTAAGTCCCAGAACTACGTTCCCCGTAGGTTGTAAGTTCCCTATGTGGGCATCATTTCAGTGATCACGCCAGTCATGCCTCTATATCTCTGGCAGGGTATATTGGGTCCTCTCGATGGGGCGTATACATCAAACTCCACATTTAGCTCATGTGGTTTTATGTCGGTTATTATTAGTTCTCTTACATTAGATTCTATTGCATTGACCATGTTATCAGTTGTAGTCAGATTTCAGTCTCAGCATTTTATAAATTTGGTCATTGCATTCAGTCATTTCATGTTCAGTATTCTCAATTTAGCATCATGCTTATCTCTTATCAATGCTCAGATATATACTTCAGTTCAATTATGTTATTGTTCAGCTTTACTCTATCATGCATGCTCAGTACCTTTCAAGTACTAACGCATATTCTGCGCTATATCTTCTCGTGATGTAGGTTCAGGTTCTCAGCTTCCAGGTCACGCATAGATCGATTCCTGATCTTTAGTTCAGCAGCATCAATGATGAGTCCTGATTCTTCGAGGATGATTGACATGATTATCTTCCTTTGCTTTTAGTCTTTAGCTTTCAGTATTTGCTAGATCTAGCTGGGGCATGTCCCAGCATTTCTAGTCAGTAGAGGCCTTATTTCAGACATAGTCAGAATCAACTTTAGTATTTGAGTTTGACTTTTCAGTTGTTGTTAAACTCTCAGTTTTTATATATTCAGACAGTATTTGGTATTCCCCGTCATTTCAGTTTATCGTATGATTTAGCTTTCACATAGTATTTTCTTACTCTAGTTTATTTAGTATGCTTATGATATGCCAGCAGGGTTAGCTTGGAGTCACTCGTGATCCTAGGTCCCGTGTCTGCATCTTGGGGGTAGCTTCGGAGCGTGACAATGTCAAACCTACTAGTTTAGATCTCAAAACTAACATCATCACCCTCATATTGCCATCCTTTTTTATCATGACACTCATCTCAAATTCAATCTTAGTGTCTAGTAATTAAAAAATATCAATACAATTTCTCACATACTATACTAACTTATGACCACTAGACAAAATTAAGAAACACTCATCCACTAAGACCTCATGACAAGTAGTCAATCTTTATCTCCCAATCTACCTATTTACAGATTACCGTCACATTCCCTTTTACAAATTAAGTACTATTTACCCTTTCCCTATACATGATTACCTAATTAGTTCTATAACCCTCTGAATACCATGGGACTCTCCCTTAAAAAACCATAAGCCTATCTTAGGTCTATCACCTCATAAATGCTTTGTTTTTTATTCAACACCTATACTTGGTCATCACTAATACCATGTTGCATCGACATAAAATCCCTTCTATTCAAAGTATACTCTAACTCATCCAGACTAGTAACTAATATTCTACCTCTATCATGAAATCCATACAAAATTATTATTCCTTAGTCTACACATAAAGGAAAACTCTTCATTAATGACTTACTAGGTACATGACTGCAACTATGCACTTTACTTATTCACTATCCCCATTTCTTAGGTTACTCCACCTCTAAATGCATACTCTAACTATGGGCACTTCTACTACTACTAGCTCATAATATCACAAATCGCATGATCATTCGGATAAGATAATATCGCCCAAGCATTCTAAAACATACTTCCCTCATAAGGGTCTCACCTAAAACAAGGTTTAGAAAAGAGAGTATGGAGTACATCTCGCTTTTATCTCGAACGTATGAATCATATAAATAAAAGTGCATTCTTTCAAATCTAAACACTTAAGTTCACTCTCAGGCTTCTCTCAACCCCCTCTGCAGTCTCATGACTTTCTGTAGACTTTTGCTGAGAGTAACACATCGATAAGGATTTGGGCTTTGCTTTTCAACCACCTTGAGTATGAGGGGTAGTCGAAAGAATTTGAGAAACACACGAGTTTGAATAAGTTCCTTATGACACAGTTCAATTACACGATTTAGAGTACGAAAAAAGAGAAACTTTTCTTAAATGTCTATAGTCCCTCATTTATAGAAGTGGATCCCTCACAAAAGCAAATAAGATCTTACTGACATGGCTTCGTAGCCACCCTAGGACACTTGAACTATATGCTCTGATACCAAGTTTGTCACACCTCAAACCTACACCCTGGATGTGGTTGGCACTCAAGAAATATTGTTGATCACCAAGAAAACCCTGGACCTGATTGACTACTTAGCAGAAGACTAACTCAAGAAAATTTAGGCTTTAAAACATAATTTAAATTCAAAAGTCTCAAAACTCAAACTATCTCAAAATAGTATACTCAAAATTGTCTGAAAATACCCTGAAAATAATGATATATTGTCAAAATAGATCAACGGAAATACTGACCGAAACTCAACACTAACTATCTATGAAGCCTCTATAGTTCAACATGGATTTCGGGAAAGAACCACAACACTTCAAAACTACTAAACTGAAAGACAAAAGTGGAGTCCTCTCGAATGCAAGGAAGGCTCACCAAAGCTAGCAAAAAGTGCAAAAGTAATTTTGATGGAGCGCCTGTTGATGTTCCTGAACACCGATACCTTCATCATTGAAAGATATAGGTCAAATGATATCAGTACATTGGATGTACGAGTATGTAATAAAGGTGAATGAATAAATAATTGAACTGATAAGGCTAGAACAATACTTACCTCAACTCAATACAAATCAATAATAAGAGATGAAATATTTAAAGCTTCATAAATAAGTGTTGCTAATTCAAGGATGTATATAAAATATAATAAATTACTCTTTACTCTTATTTGGTGAGATTCTCTAACCGGCAATCATACATATGAGCTACGTGATGATACAATGTCTCGCTAATGCTATCAGAACTTTCCTATACCTTGCTGGAGTATAGAACACCTCAACTAAATGGATCTACTAAAGTTCTGCTCGAAAGCAATAAGGAATCATCTAAAAATAATGATTATTTACCTATGTTGGCTACATGGTTTATGAGGAACATGAGTTGTCTGAACTCATCCCAATATCAGTGCTCAATACTACTCCTTATAAATAAATATACTCATGCTCAAATGTATAAAACATATTCTTTCTCAATTTGAGGCATTTGCTCAAAATATCCTCTTAAGAGAGGTAACTGCTCTAAAATATCTGTGAACTTATCAACTCATTTAGAAATCAAAGTTTCTCTTTTTTCAATATAAAAATATATATTCGGAACCATTAAAGTTTCCTTAAAACTATTGAAATAACAGGTATTTAGGTTGTAATCATGAAAGGTATATCTGAAATTATATTGTGATCTGATCATTGATGACTCGGGAAGTCATACTGCATAAACATTGATGGCATATCTAGATGCCATACTACTTTAACATTGATGGCATACTTGAGTGTCATACTAATCATGAATTGTATTTCTTTTCTCAATATGAAAATAGTACTTTTGGAACCATTTGTGTTCCCTTAAACTCTTCTCAAAACTCATCTTTTCTTTCTCAGAAAATAAGTTTAAGACAATTGTTTGGTTGAAAATATTCTCAATATTAACTAAATAAATGCTTAATATTGAGACTCAAGTCTTGGATTGACTATTTGATTAAATTGAGGCAAGTGACTTTCTAAGCCTTGTAAAACTTGTAGAATCTTGCATTTCCCTTTGTTGTATGTGTGTTGAGGGTGATGTAAATGAGGTGATGGGTTAATTATTCCACTCGATTGATATTAATGAATAAAAAGTGGAATTAATGAAAAGGCAACGTGTTGATCATAATACTTTGTGAATTTTCCTTATTGTGAACGCTAATGTGTTGATTGATGAAATGTTTGATGGTATTATTGCGAGCTTGAATTGCTTGATTTATTGTCTCTTCCTTGTGGTGTGAAATTTCTTATTTTCATTGATTTATATGCACCGTGATGACACATATGATGGTTATTGATGTCGAAGTCATTACCGGCAAGTGTTATTGATGCTGAGGTCATTTCCGACAAGTGTTATTGATGTCGGGGTCATTTTCGGCAAGTGTTATTGATGCCTAGATCATTTCTGGTGAGTTTTATGGATGTCGAGGTCTTTATCGGTGAGCGTTATTGATGCTAAGGTCATTACCAGCGAGTTCATGAATTATGGGCGATTCCTATGAGTTCCGAATGATATTGTGCATGGTAATGTTGGAATTTTGTGTTCAGTGTAGTTGATTTATGTTCTTTGATGAACTTGATACTTGTGATCGATCTAGTTGACACTTGTGATTTTCATACTTGATGATTATTGAACTGTAAC